>JAQIXA010004951.1:0-10287 GCA_034699045.1 Nanhermannia cf. coronata Gr-Ori-00579 | reverse complement strand
ACAAAAAAATATCACCATTTTGGTGGGACTATATAATTTCACCGTAAAAAATCATCACCGGATTTCTTAGAGTGTACGAATTCTAATGGTACAATTTATTCATAAATAAAAATTGAAAGTGTGAGGATTAGGGTTGGACTTTTGAGTTTATTTTTTGTTCTTAGAAAACGAAAGGATAAAATAATGTGTATCAGAGGATCCTCTTTTTTCCTAAGTATTGTAATACTGTATAATACAGAGTAACTGAAGGAAATGATGATAAAAAGTAGGTGTTGGTTGAACAGTGTGAGAAGATATCGGTTTGCAATGAAGACTATAAATAGTACTATAAGGTATACTAATAATACTTATAGTTTGTTATACTGTAATGATGAATTTAAAATCTTGGTGTTTAAAAAATATAGAGAGTGAACCACCCTTCCGGCTCTTAAATAAACAGAGGGAAAATGGATAGGGTATGGTTTTACTCAAAACTCAAATTTAAGCCCTTCTCAAAGGCATTTCAATATCATCTGAAAGTCTTGAAATAATCAACAAAGTACTTGTTCATTTTTAAGTAATTTTAGATACGGTTAAGTTTTCGAAATTGAAAGTGAGAGTTGAGGTATGTAATGAAAATGAAATTACATTATCTTGGTCTTGAGTCTCAAGTCCCGTGTGCGTGTATCCATCTTGTTTTCGAGACATTCAAATCCTGAGATTTGGGATGAGAATTAGATTAAAATATCTACTCCAGACAAGAGTAAAAATAGTCTCAGCCTCATACCCCACATTTTCATGTATCGATTGAATTTTTCATTTGTTCTTATTTACTACCTACTGTTTTATACCTACCTACTATACTTATGGATGTAATAACTTCAGAAAAGTTCTGGAAATTTCCCCGGGTCCTCAGACATATTCTATCCAGATCATTCCTACTTAAATATCTTGTCTAAAAATTAAGTTCCGGAGCCTTGTCTTGGCCTATATACTATATAAAATACACTATATAGTATGTACTATTATACTTATGGTTGTGATGAGTGACATTTCTTGTACTAGTACAATGTATCTGAAACTAGACAGGGCTAGAGTAGAGTAGACAGAGTTAATCCAAATCGAAAATCCAAAGTCAACGTGTAAGTCAGTTGAGGTATATGAGTACTAGTTAGTATCAAGTATAATAAAAGATCCAGCCTCGGCTGAAGTTGATTCAAAGGAAGATAGACAGGAGAGTTCGGGCGTATTTTTATTTTTTTAATAAAAAAAAAATACAGAGGCGGGTTCTACATACAATCATACATACTTGAGTATAGTTATGTAAGTAGCTATGGCTGGAGAAAAGAGTCGAATTATTTCTTAGAAAGTCCTGGATACTTTAAGTATTACTTAAAATATGGATGGATACAGCGGAAGGAAGCTGCTAGAGGCGCTATATAAATATACCAACAATATAAGTCAATAGTAACTTGGGACTTGGAAATCTGCAGTTATTCTATAACTAAAATATACAAGTCTGTATGTATGCATGTACTTGTCTGTATTATAGTAGATACTAACCTAGTACTATAATAAAAGTATCTAGTCTAGTTCTGGAAGCAAGTAGGTCTCTGGAGTGAAGGACATTGGGAATCGGGCTGGCTGGCTGTGATGGGTAGAGATTTTGGGTGAATGGGTCGGAGGCCTGGCTTGAATGTCGCAAGCAGAGCAAGTTTTCAAGTTTACATTCGATGCTATACACTACATTAGTACCCTATAACATATACATAGTGCTCTAGCAGTTTATATTATTATGATTATCTTGGTGTTCTGTAGTACAACTAGTTCTGGAAGTATATATTATCCCTGGATGATATTCGGAGAAAGTAATCATTCAGGGAATGTATAATGTATAGGGGGATCGGGTAGAATTCCAAAAATAGCAAGGCATTTATGCAACTTGCCTGGAATGACGTCAAACTCGGGCTATCGATCTCGAAATTTTCTCCAGCCTGCCTGTAACTTTAACTTTACCCAAGGTAATGGGCAAATGTCTATAGAGTATCTAATAGCTAGTACTACTACCAGTTCTACAGTATCCGTATAGCTCTTTCCCTTTACAGCCCATAGAATCCATATATTTGATCTTCCGAAAACTTGAAAAACTACTAGCACTACAATACAAGTAGTACCTACTACTACTAGTACTATGGTAGGGTACTTGTCTCTATATGGGTAGTAAAATTAAAGTAGAATGAGAACTTTCTCTAGTAATATGGTACTGTTAAAAGTAAAGCAAAATATATTTATTTAAGTAAAAGTCTGAAGAGAATCGGGCGTTTTCTCTTTTGTCCAACTTTTTCGGTTTTTTTTCCTCCTGTTTCTGACTATATGTTTCTCGTGTACTTGAACCTAACCTACTTTACTTTTAGCGAGTGAACCCATTCTCAGAAATAAATCCAAATTCGGGTATATTGCGCACTCATACATTTTTAACTACTACTGTACTATTACTACTACTATCTCAATTTCAGTGCGAGTAGTAGTAATAGTAGTCGCAAGTACTTATTACTTTAGACATAGTAACACAGTAAAACCATGGTAGTATTGCTATACGAATATATACTATGTATATTTATTTGGTGACCCTTTTCCCTCCTTTTAGAAACTGGATCTCGTATTGTATTGTATTACTTACAGATCCAGATTCCAGATCCGAATCCCGGAGTTTAATCATTTCATCACTTTGTTGTTCAGACCCATATATTGTAGTATATGTTATAAGTATAAGTATTTTGCACTACTTTTCCTGCCCTAAATCTGACTTGTCAAGGTCTTTCCACTTCTCCGAATTCTCATTCAGTTTAACGATCACTACTCGTATCAATACTATCGGTAGATAGAGTAATACTTACTTACTACACATATTAGCTAATAGGAATTAAGTAATTTCCTTTTCATTATTTACTTGTATTATTCCACTGATAATAATATTTATCACCCTATATTAGAACATAGGGTGATACAGGGAAATAAGTTAGAGGAGAAGAAGGAAATTGGTTATTAGTTGATACTAATTGTTTGTAAATAAAGTCGTATTTAGTATTTAAAGACACACCTATCTGGCTCTGGCTTAGCTTACATATCTATCAGTAGATAGTAAAAGCTATCGTTATTACATCGATGACAATCGATATCATGAGGCCAGCATTAAGTATAAAAAGATACATCAGACACTCACTTATAAGAGTACCAGATATCTACACTCGTAGAGTAGATAGTTTTAGATTAGATTAGGGATTGTTTGACGCACAACAGTCTATCTCTCATTCTTATGAAATGATGCTGAAATGAAATGAAAACGAAAACTCAGTCTATGCATTGCATTAAAATATATCACAATACATTTATAAGTCAAAAGTTAAAATAAATGCTATTTATGCATTAGTATTAGTATCTATATATATGTTAAATTGAATGAATATTTTTATTTTTTATATTGTCAATCCATAATAATAAACAGAACGATATAGTAAAATCCTTTGTGTTGTTTTTTTGACGCGATTTCCGCCTCACCTTAGCACAAATATTCGAATGTAAATACTTTTATTTTTTTTTATCATAATATCAGTAGGTACATATCTATCATACTTATAAGCTGATGCAGTGTTTTATAATCATATCTATAAGTATTCTGATTGACATATAACTATTCATAATACTATCTACCTAGTATCTAGTAGTACAAAACATTCATCAGAATTCAGATGCAGATACTTACATACCAACAGATTATAGGCCTTATACTGATAGATAGGTATATGGATAGTTGTTAACACACAAGTCGTTATCAATGTTGTTCAGCACAAACATAATTTGAGAATTGGGAATAAAATAAAAGTACCTACATATAAAAGTACATATCTGTACTTGTATTGAACATGAATGCATCAAAAGTACAACAACTGAACTAGTCCTTGACCCCCTCACGTTCCTTCAACATAAAGAAGTGAAGTAAATTGAGTCAAACCAACAACTATTTCATTTATTATCAACTATGTAGGTACATCATAAGTATATCTATCTATAGTACTTATAGTATAATTTGATATGATGATGAAAAGTAGTGGTTAAAGTGAATGCATAATAGAATAGTACATACTACTAAATACTGAGTAGAATAGTAGATGGGAAGAGAAAGGAGATTTTTGCAATATCTTCATTCGGTCATAGCCATTCTTTGATTTGAATCAAATGCAATAATAAGAGTATACCTATCTAGTAAAGGACTTTGCAAATCTTATACAACTTCAATAGCTCTAATCATATTACCAAAATAAGCTCATTTACTACAGTATAGTACAAGCTATAGGATATTTCATTCATTTAACATTTTCAACTTACCTATCTTGTTAAACCCTTAAGCACCCTTTTTGTTATTTTTATTTTATTTTTATTTTCTTACACCTCCCCGTACACATACACATAATAGATTTACAATTGTTGGTATATTTGCTAACCTTGTAATTTTCATATGGTTTTGTCCGTGTGTCAATCGAATAATCATATACCTAGTAGATACATAGAGTACGTTACATTATGTGTAGTAGTACCCTAGTAGTGTATAAGAATCATCATTCATTAGTCATATTAGGTGTAAGTATACGAAACGAGCTTATACTTATGATATAATAACAAAATAATAATCAAGAAAGACGTACAACTTGCAAGTTGCAAACTTTCGATGTTGTCCTACTGACACAAATAGGGAGGCCCCCATAAGAAACCATAGGTGAATTAACAATGTGTTTTTTTTTCTACCATAAGTAGTAAAGTACAGTTTACTGCCCAATTCAATTCAATATCAAACAATTATATTATGCATACATACATAAATGTACCATATCATAGCAAGAAAGGGAAGGAAGTGAGGAAAAAAATTTCTATTTTTAAGGGAGGTGAGCGAGCTGCCTTAATTCATGCAATGTACTTACATAAATTATATTCGAATCATATGAGTTTTATGGGAAATACAGATTACAGATTATCAATACAGTTTATCTTTTTACTCTATCTCGATTATTATTATTATTACCTATTTGTACAAGTTATATGGAGCAAAGTATGTGCTTATATAGGTAGGCAAAGTATATAGGGACCTTGGTCTTTTTATTTTGCAAAATCAGTTCAAACCACCAGACCAGACCAGAATTAGCAGTTTACTTATCAACTTATCAAATAGCAAAAATTTAGAATAATCATGTTGACCAATTCATAAGTAACATACATAGTACTATTAGTATACCTAAGCTATATGAATATAAATAAATGAAACCTAGTTTTATTAATATATTTAGTTTGTGACTTATGTATGTATTTAACCAATGAGTCAGGAAATTTGAGTTTAGAAAAAATATTGGTATTAAACTTGTGTGCATTTAAAAAAAATATGGCACACACAAGAAGAAGCATAATATCACCTATAGGATTTAGAAAAATTGCATAAAAATATACACATACCTATACATGCCTATTTGCTTAAGTTATTATTTATGAAAATGAATGTTGTAAGGTCCTTTCAATTTTTTTTCTTCATTCTCTATACACACTCTACTATTACTTAATTGCCCCATGAACCCAAACACAGCCGTTTGCCCTCATAATAAATATGAATAATAACTAGGTACATACATATATATATATAAATACTTAATAAATACAGTAAATACTGTATCACCTATAGGCATGTATAACTATACCCAATTTATTAGTAGAAATATGCGTGTGTTATGTAGTTGGATTTGAGTATTTCGGAGATGGTTCAATTCAATTGACCTAAATGTGCTTAGATTTAACTCCCCCGATTCAGCTGCTCTGGAAATTATTACTCAAGCACCTACTATTATAGTTTATATTAGTAGTATATACCTTACTTATTTATGTTAGGTAATATTATTAAGATTTCTGGTTCTGGAATATACATACTTGAGAAATAAAATGGAATTATACCTATAGTATTACTTATAGTAGTAGTAGTAGTAATGAGATATAAAAAAGTGTGTCGTGCCTTATATCGGTTCAAAGTGGGCCGATGAATGAATTACCCGCCTCGGGTTAAGTAATCTACAAAATACCTAGTTAGAAAATAGGCACATAAATATTATATCGAGTTTTGTACTTGTAGTAGAAACAAATGTGAAGTAATAAATATAAATCCTTATACTATTTATTCAGTACAACTATCATTATACCTACATAATACTCTATACTATGCAGTAGTACATACTTTGTGTGTGCTTGAAATTTAATCCATTTCCTCTACTACCCTACATTTAATTTTAATACCACCACCACTCTACTTTACCAAATCTTAAATATTTTCAAGTACTTAACTAGTATATAGCAGAATAAAAAATAAGTATGTACATTTGTTCAAAATTGTATTACACTTTACCTAAAGGCTTATTAAATATTTAGATTCAGATTTAAAAATCCGAGTATTTTTAACTTACAGAAGAAATGTGATTCTATTTATAGAGTTGGATTTCAATTTCAATCCAATTTGACTTTTCCTTTGTACTATACGTACATACTAAACTAAGTATACCTACAGTATCAGTTGTATTTGATATTCTCTACTTAATATTATAGATATTTAAGCAAAACATCATTCTTCAAAAGACTCGGATTTATAAATGTTATTTTAGATGTTCAAGAAAGTAATCATATTATCTGTTGTGTATACTGATATTGGTAAAAAAAAAGTAGTTTGTCTAAATAGGCATCAGTTTCTGTATTCTTTTTACTAGTAGGTAACAATAACAATATCATAATCATAATGAAATGGTATTGCGTAAGAAATGGATTACTTGTCTGTATACTGATATGTACTGATATTTCTAGACCAGCAACCTACAATGTATAAACTATATACATACATACTAGTGCTATTACTACGAGTATAGTAATGAATGCTACCTCAAGTATTATTCAGCCAATTTATGTATATACATATTTTAATGGGAATGAGGCGAAGGCTAAGTAGAAATCTTATTCGAATACCATACCTAACATTTACTACTGAATATTGAATATACAAAAAACGTGTTAAAATTCTTTATAAAAAGAGCATACAATATGAAAAAAGTTTTCTATCTTGTTCAATTTAATGTTAATTACTTTAATTTGATATTTGAAACTTGTTGACACTTATGTAGTAAGGTTTTTACATATTTTAGACACTCATTTGATACAAATATTGTTCATTTTTTATAATAAAAAATGTTGGCAAATATTGTGGAAATGCGTAAATATTATTTAGAATAATTTACAAATTTTTGTGCATTTATTTGCGATAAGTGAAGGTTTGAAAGAGCCTCGAATCGATGCACTAATATCACATCATATAAGCATAGATATACTGGTACTAATAAATAGTATAGTAAGGAAATCTCATTATATTACCTGTATAATAATTGTATGTAAGTATAGTATAATGTGTAGGTATGTGGGCAGTGATTATTGACGATCACACATTCACAATCAATTGCACTATTTCTATATAGTACCTATAGTGTTTAATGTTGTCCTATTTTGTGAAGGTCTTCCTCCATTACCTATTTTATAACATTTTTTAATAGCTAAAAGCATATATACTTTTTTGATTCTAATCTATACAATCCTATTATGTATATACTAGTAAGTTGTATGCAAATATCAGTAGTTGAATTGGTAAATTAGTCATAATAGGATAATGAATTACTTTATTTAAATTATTTCTCGGTTCGCTGATCGTCATTCATCATCGTAATTAAGAAATTGATGAGCTATTTTTGAAATATATAGATGAGAAAAAAAATTTTTATTTGAGCTCAAGTATATTGCAAATTGTAATGTTTGTGCGAATATTAAAAATTATTTATTTTTGCCACGTATAAAGAAGTCTATACTTATGTATAGGGTACTAATACTAAGAATGAGAATGAGTATGACACAAAAGAGTGGATTTATTGTGATGCAATTCCTCTTTAGGCAATTTCTTAAGGCAAAGTATAGTTATCATATAAGGATTACTTAAATACTTAAATACATAATCAGGTATATTAGTTTAGTATAGAAGTAAAAGTAAACACATAAAGCCATAGTATACTAATATAAATTATAGGCTTAAGTACAATGTATTGAATTTGAAAGTGCAAGTTAAAAAATGCACAAGTTCAGTCCATTTAAATTTAAACTACCAAAGTAGGTAGGGTATATACCAACTTTAGTGATTAAAGTCCATAGATGCGGAACACCTGAATAGAATTGATTTGTTTTGCTTTAATCTCAATCGACACAAAAATTCGCCCTCGTCCCCAAATACCTACTACTTGTACATACATAAGTATACCCTTATTTATAGTTGAAAAATACTTAAGTAATAAGAAAAAGTATCAAGTAGGTATGTAGATTAATAGTATCCTACTCGAAGAGAAGAGTTCAATTGGATAAAAAATATAAAAATTGTAAATCTGAGAAAAACCTTCAATCTAAAAATAATACTTGATCAGTTTACTTGCCTAATTAGTACTAATTAGCCATGTCTTTTCAAGTCTCTCGATGCTCTATTTACCTATCTATATTTCATAGGTAGAATAATAAAAATGCCTGCCTATTAGTGGATACACGAATATTTAATCAAATTCAAACTTCAAACAGTTGCAAATTCAAATACAAATATCAAAAATCAAAAATCAAAAATCAAAAATCAAATTGTATACAGTAGACTGTAAGTAATTTGTGAGTCTGTAGAACTTCACATAGTTTATAAAGATAATGTATTAAATAGAGTAGGTAGTTAAGTATACATATTATTAACTCTAGGTAGAGTATCTATGTAGTCTGGTATATGTGGGAGTGTGCACAAAGTCGAATGAACTCTTGCGAATCTCTTGTGCAAAAATTGGAATTTTCGCAATCTCTTTGCCAATGCTAATTCTAATGCAATCTCATTTCATTTCATTTCTCTACGCCTTTATACTTTAGACCCAACTTTTGCTTTGTTTACCATTTTGCCTCTCACTTATACATTTTACATTACTGAGACTGTAGATTTGTACTTTATTTATATTTCATACCTTTATATCAATATCAGTATGTACTTGCACTTGTATTACTTATTTGTTGTACACACTTTTCAATGGCTCTGAGACTACCTCCTACATCTCTTTTTTTCTTACTACAGATATTATATCACCAATACTATTACTATTAAATACAATATTTCCTCATCATTTGATAGCTACAATCTACACTTTACAGTTACATTAAAGATTTTTAAAGTACCTACTTTTACTACCTATATCTGTAATAGTAGTAGGCAATAGTGTTTTAAGCATGTACTGTTTATTAGATTCATCTGACTAATTTGAGCTCATATTACTTATATAAGTACTTAATGTACTTACATTATTAGTGTACTTACTAATAGTAGAATACTTGGTATTTTAAAATCATAGATAATTAAGGAATGAGAATTTAGAAGGGTGGAAATGTGTGCAGAAGGCAATAGGAATAGGCAATTGTAATAAAAGGTAATTGATCTCAAAGGTGTTGAAATTAGCTAAAAAGTCAATGATACCATTAGGATATTTCCTAAGTTTGAGTTTGAATTTATACTTTTTACTTTCTTTTAATGAGTACCTACCAAATTTTTTTGTATTATTTTTTTTTCCTTAAAAAGAGTCATAAGTGCTTGTACTACCTAGTAGTATTAAAACTAGATGGTATAATAGGAGTAAGTGTTTGTAAATAATAAATTAAGTACGTGTAGTGAGTAGAAATTCGGAGAATGGGAATAGGTCAGCAGCCCCAAATTCCGAAAATGATTATACTACCTACTACTTTTACTTATAGTAGGTACTTAAGTATAATTATAATTGAAAAAAATTATAGTCTCAGTATAGGAATGTACTAGAATGTACTCCAGACTTGTGTATAAATAATATATTAATGGTAAAATTTTGGAGCAGAAGCTCTGCAATACAGCAGTCTGTAGTATAGTAAGTACAATTACAATTAATGAATGTAATTTAAGCTAGTGCATATTTTATAATAATTTTTTTGTGTATCTGGGACGATTTGGTTCTGGTTCTGGCTTCGTGGCCAAGTTTACCTAACTAACTTATATATCTACTATGTATGTATACCCTATATACGAAGTATACGAGTATTACATATCATCAAATGGAATGCAATACAAGTCTACTAGAGGTCAACATTTTGACCGATTTGCCATTCCCATTACCTACCATTCCCAGCGAAAAAATATTTTTCATTACCATT
>JAQIXA010004950.1:0-10288 GCA_034699045.1 Nanhermannia cf. coronata Gr-Ori-00579 | reverse complement strand
TTTAAATAGCATAAGGAATCAAAGAAACAAAATTTTGGCAATTTTTATTAGAAATAGGTTTCTCCATTTTGAGTCAACTAGGTATTATTTATGAAATGTCAGACTCTCATTACCGAGGTTTATTTTTAAGGAAAATATGAAATTTCCTTAGTAATTTCCTCTATAACGGCACCTTGTTTTAACGTGCCTCTCTATAACGGCACTTTGTTTTAACATGCCTCTCTATAACGGCACCTTGTTTTAACGTGCCTCTCTATAACGGCACCTTGTTTTAACGTGCCTCTTTATAACGGCACCTTGATTTATCGTGTCTCTCTATAACGGCACCTTGTTTTAATGTGCCTCTCTATAAAGGCACCTTGTTTTAACGTGCCTCTCTATAACGGCACTTTGTTTTAACGTGCCCCTCTATAACGGCACCTTGTTTTAATGTGCCTCTTTATAACGGCATCTTATTAAAAATGTATATCTCTTCTATAAAGGCACCTTGCTATTTATAACATAACGTAGGTATACCTATCTGCATATATATATGTACTAGGTATCTTTGAATTGAATATCATAATCATAATCAATTTTTGCAAAACGCAGGTTTGGATAATCATCTGATTATGATTAGATCATTGCGATAGTAATAATCTTAGTAATAATCAGCTTTGCACAAACAACCTCTGTAATATCACTTTATACATACTAAAGCTTTGAACCTAAGATTATGTACATGGTTTGGCAATACGGATATTGCCGACCATTAAGGGTATATAGGTGCATATACATATGTATTACTGATAACCACTAATATTTTTTTGATACAAAATTTCCTATAACGCAAATACAAATTATTAATGAATGGCAAGTTTAAAAATTTGACCTTTGAATAATTGACCTATATTTGAGATTTTTATTCGTTTTATTTGCAAAAGGTTGAATCTTTGGATTATATTTGGCTTTCTGAACTTTGCATATGAGATTTCACATTCAAAGTCCTGAATTCAAATAATATAATTCTTTTTAATTGACAAATCCATATTTTTTGAAAAATCCTATTTGTTTATGTTATTTATTTTAAATGGATTCTAGATCAAGATTTTAGTCAGAATTCAGTAAAAAAAATTTTCCTCTGATTTTGAGATATGATCATTAATATTGTTAAAATTTAACTAAATAGTTCTCCAAACTTGACATTTGAATGTAAAATATTAAATTCGGAGCATTAACATAAAGTGTGACAATAACTAGTTCCAGATAACCGATATGTTTGGAATCGATCAAAAAAATCAAAAATATTTGGCTCCGCTTTACTTAACCCTTATATTTTGGTCTATTTTTACCCCCGTACGAAATTAAGCCAAATACTTTAAATATGCGAATCTAACTTTATCTAACAATAAGCTAAAAATATTTTGGATTTATATTATATTAAAGTAAAGCTATTTTAAAAACCTTTAGATAAATGCAATAAAAATAGGAATGAAAACTTCTTTCTTTCTTTTGGAGGAATTCGATTCTTATTTTTAATTTGATTTTTTTTACCAGAATATAGTCAATTTTTAAAGTAACTGGAACATTCGATGTGCATTTTAAATAATAGAACTTTTGTCTTCCATAATAAACCGACGAATTTTCAATTGTAATATTCGTTCTAATCCATTTAGTTACAAAGTCGTCTGTTTGCGGCCCCGACTCGATTTTAAAATCAAAATAAGGTTTAACATTGCAATGTACAATCACAAAGAAAAAATAAAATTGTAAAATTTTCATAATTATTCCCCAATCATGTATGAATTAAAATTTCTAAAAATGAACTATTTTATAAGTAATTTATATGTAACAAACTTTTTCACAATTTTTAATTTATCTTACTGACTGTTAACTTATATAATTTTTGAGTAACCGCAAAACCGGCAAAACATTTTAGATAATTTTAAAACAAGAAATAAAATAGTTAAGGAATGGTTATATATTTTTTTAAATTCTATACCTACCTACATATTATTCTACTATACCTACATATGTACAATAATAATATTATTTAAATATCTAAATGATTATGATTATTTTGTTTGTGGCATTTATGATTTCTTACAGATAAAGTATATTGGTTCTTAGTATGACCGGATATGCGTATAGAATAACTTAAAAGCATCATATACGTGTTTTTTTAATTGATAAAGATTGATTTTTTTAGTTTTAGCTTAAAAAATTGATTTAATAATGATTTTACAAGGGATTTGCTGTAAGGATTCGCATTAAATATTAATATCCAACATTTTTTCTCAAGTGTTTTAGTTTTAGCTATTAATTTCTAATGTTTTTTTATAAATCTTTTATATGGATCATAACATTAGTATAACAAATTAATAATAATTTTACAATATTACACGGTAATATTGTAAATTATACCAAACTAGTATGATAATTCAATTAAAAATGTAAAATTTTATTGTATTGTCTTGTAAGTATAGCTATTTGTTTATATAAATAAGCATTGCGGAATCTTCTAAAGGATTAGGCTTTCAGGCTTATTTACCGTGTTAAATCACTTATTTTAAAGACCAGAAAGCTCTATAATAATCCGAAGCTATCATTTGAAAAGAATTTCAAAAGATATCATCGGTATTATCCTTCAATGAATTTAAATTATGGTATTTAACTGAAATTAAAAATTAACTTTTTATTTTAATTTAAAAATTCAATACTTTATAAGACCCTCTGGACTCTTATACCAATACTGATAATAATTTATTTAAAACCCCAGAATACATATTTTATATATGTAGTATGTAGATACATTTAATTATTTAATTTTGTTATTTATTTTTAAATATTTTAAATATATTTAAATATTTTGATAATTTTTATATAAAGGTTCATTCTGATAAGATATTTAGAAATAATTATAGTTTTTCCCCAATATATTTGATTTGCTCAAGATGATATAAAATATCCTCTCGTGTAACTCCAGAGTTCATGAGTGGGAATTTCAAATAGAGGGGAGTCCGTTGATGTTGCCGTTGAGCTACTACAAATACGAGTCCAGCCATGGTCAATTTACCCTGAAGAGAGAACATGATGGTTTCCATTTCATTCAAAAATTCTGTACCCTTTCGGTCCAAATGTCGAATCCGTTTTGGGATGTAATGGAAGAGAACATTCGTCATTTCATATTTGTCAAGAAGTGTTTCAAAACCCTCACGTTTTCTAATCTCAGCCATTGTAAATTCAACAAGACCAAAAACATAATCCAAATGATCAGTAAATCCATGAAAGCCCTTTATTTAATCAATAAATTTCATAAATGTTTAGCTAATTAATACATTAACTATTTGAAAACCAATTCAGAATAATATAGTGTATTTGTCAATTTGAAATTTTTAATAAATTATTAGAATAGAATTGACAATTTTGAATTTTATATAATAAATTACTTAAAATTGTCAAAAAATATTCAAATATAGTAGTTGAAAGTTTTTCCAATTACAGATCGAGTTTACTTTTATTAAATTTTTTTGATTATATAATATTTCAAAGCCATTTTATATACTCGTAAAAGTGATCATTTAAATATTTTAGTGATAAGGAAACAGGCAACATAATATATTATTTTGGGACGTTTTGGAATCAAAAATCTCAAAAAAGCCAATAGTCATAATGTTTTAACTAAAAATTCTTAATTAATCACAAAATATCGACTTTTTGCATTTTTTGTAACGTAATTTACGTCACGTGATTGATTCAAATACCTAATCTTAAGTGGAAAATTCAATTCCTATCTAAATTTTATTGATTTCTAAAAAAATATGTTTTCTTTCAGATTTTATGAAATTCAATGTAAAATATTTTCAAAAAAGGTTCAAATTATGCAAAATAAGTAAATTCATATATGTATATTATACTTAATTTTATAAGCTTATCTTTAGTGCATGTATAACTTACTTTAGCTTTCCATGTAAACCATAATTTGAAAACACTAAAAGGTAATTAGTGAAAATTTTTAATTTTACTGATTTTATTAATATGTATAGAGTAATAAAAGTGTTTTCTAATTAGTTTTACCGTGGTCTTGCGAAATAACTGTCCTCCTTAAATTGATAATTCTGAGTAACGTTTTTGTCCTCCAAAACGCTTTCAATTGTTTCCAATGCAACATTTGAAATTTTGGCAACGAAAACTGTCATTAGGTAAGTGGCTCCCAGCATTTTTGTTGGATTACATGTAAATGAATCGGCTCTGAAATCAAATCAAACTAGGGATTAATTAACTACTCCCTAATTAATTAATAATTTTCGAGTATAGTTTTGAAGAAATCACAAATTATTTCAATTGTTAAGGTCAAAAGTTAACATCTATATCTGGGCGATGTCAAACTCAGAGATTTCTGGGAAATCATTGATCAGCATCGATTTCTCAAATCTCTTTTTTGCTATTTATCGTATTTGATTAATGAGAACCTTTTAAAGGATTCTAAAGCTCCCAATGGGTAAGAATATTTGATAATTTATTTCGAAATGGAACAAATAGACTATATATGAATCATTTTGGTCAACATTCATCATATGTTGTACAAATAAATGGACGGACAAAGTGCAAGAAAATTTGAATTGTAAGGGATCGCTTTGTTCGCCTAATAATTTCTTTTAAAAATCCATCTCTCATTATGGTTAAAAAAGTTTACAAATTGTGTTTATAATTTGACTGACCTTTCGACCCCTTTAAGTCTCTTAAATATAGCAGGATTCGATGACATTAATACAGCTCCTCCAAATGTTCCTGTTAATATTATAAAATTTTTGATTTAAATAAAATTTCGAATTATTGCAGTTATTTATTATGTTAATTTTACCATCAACATGGAAATACATTTTATATTTCTTTGCAATATCACCAATGGCAACCAAGTCATCAACCGCACCTTTACAAATTTCATAATTTGATAAATTTATAAAAATTTCATATATCTATATAGATTTATTAATTGCTAGATATTATTTTAGCACCTGTAACAGTTGATCCTGAATGTAAAATAAATGATTTAAGATTAAAAAATGTCAATAAATTACTGTAAATATAAAAGTTTTAAAAATTACCGCCAGTAGCTATTAAAATATAAACAAGTTATTTATTAATTTGTTTTATCCAGTTTTTATTGTAGGTAGTATTATTCTAATTATTGATAAATAATTTACCTCCAATATAAAAGGGTAGATAACCGTTTTTAATATCCTCTTCAATTGTATTCACAAGCTCTGTAAGATTTATTCGTGATGCATCGTCCGTTGGGATATAAACAATGTTGTTGGCTCCAAGACCTTTTTTTGAAAAAAAAGCAAATCAATCATTTAACATTCCTTAAATCCTCATAAAAACTCTACGTTTTAGTTATAAAACTCATGTTTTTTATCAGTATTTAGTTAAAACATGTCAAAATTTCGAAATGCCTCATATTATTATTGGGCATTCTGACATATGGATATTCAGGGTGTTCCAAAAGTATGTGGCAAAAATGTTTAGACTTTAATATAATATAGGCCAGATCAGATTTTTATAAATAAACAATAGAGAATTTAATGGAAATCAAGAAACTCAATACCTTTTGATGCTTTATGATTGCCATAGATCAAATTTTGTGTGTCGAAATGAACACACACGTTTTCCATTAGGAGAAAAAGTTGCAAAATATTGAAGAGCTAAAATTGTTACAAAGATAAAAATTGAAAATTTACGGTTTCCGAGCACTATTATGCCTGTGAATCATAAATTTTGATATTTCAAATCTTTTGGAGCAATTTTGAACTATTTCAATTTTTCTCTCATGGAAAATGTCTTCAGTTATTGACCCATAACTTTTGACCTGAAAATCTTAGCCTCAAATAGTTTTGAGATTCCTGTTCTTTGTTAAATTCCCTATCTATTTCATATCTTACTTGTTCAAAAGTTAAATACCTAATCCTATTAAAGACTTGCCAAATAATTTTTGTAAAACTTACCAATGTACAAGCCTCCTTTTTTGAGTGAGTAATGAGCCGCTTCTGAAATATATCCCCTGAGTATTTTTTGATGTTTAGTATAACCCTCAGATTTAATGTGTGGAGCTTTCATGTGTCGTGCCATACGGACAGCAAAAACATTCCCCATAGAGCCACCTGGTGGGAATGCAGTTAATGAATTGGCCCATTTTGGACCCGCTCTTTGAGCCACTGTCTTAGAAATTTCTTTCTCCATGAGCATATAAATGGGATTATCCTCGTAGTTCATTTGTGCGGACGTCATGACCGTCATAATTAGTTCCGTCATTATTGTATAAGGGTCCAGACTGTAAAATAGTAGTGAAAAAATTATTGATAGGTACATAATTAATTAATCATCAAGAAAATGATATTCTATCTTTATCAGTGTTTCAAAAGCTAATTATAGCAGAATTTGATCAGAATGCTCTTTGTTAATAATTAATTGTACAAGTTAGATGTTCAAGTTATGACAGATTGCCCCATTTTTTGAGGTTCCCCGGAAAATATCAAGATAAAAATCTTGTGCTTAAAAATTTCAATTGCTTTAATTTTGATAAAATTAATCATTAATGAACATAAAATTTGATAAAAGTGATAAATTTGATATTAATTAATAATTTGAGCTGATAAGTGTTAAAAACTAATGTTTAAAGCAAACATTAAGGTAATAACATGAGAAAATTACGAACCCAGCGGCCAGTTGGTACATATAGTATGGATGAGCTTGTCGACCTGAGTAGTCGATGACAACTTCCAAAATATTGAGCACTTTTTGTTGGTCATAAGCGATCCCTTCGTCATCAAGTGTTACATTTAAAATTTGCTCAAGTACTTCTGGTTTCCGAAATCGTAGTCCCCCTTCTGACCGTTTCTTTTGAAAATAGAGTGCCTTGTCAAAGACCATATCAATAAATTTTTGAAATAAATCGCTATGCATGGATTTGATTGGTGATGAGACAAAATTTGGAAATGAAGGTGGTGGGGCTAAAGGAGGGATTTTTTTACATTTCCCAGACCAAGTTATATAAAGAACTTCTTCACCACACGATTCAATTTGATCGAAAATCCTTACAATATCATTTTTAGTAAGTGCTGAATTTGTTAATTTCAATGTGATCATATCTGGTATAAATGGATTTAATGATTTGGTCACAGAAACTACCATAATGCCATCTTTTAATAGTTGTGATTTAAGTGAATTTGTAATTTCGCTCGTTTTTATGACAAATTCACTTGAAGTTGGATCTTCTTCTTTGAGCGTAGAATGAATGTAGTAGAATAGAACCATGGGAGATTCAAAATTTGCTTGAGCGAGTCGAAATTTGTCAGAACGTTTTATCAATTCATCGCATGCAAAATCTTTAAGACTGTAAATATAGTCGATGTGTTCTCCTAAGCCTTTTCTTCCCTGGAAAGTTTGAAATTTATAATTAATAAAAAATTATAGAATTCATAAACTCAATTTTAACGGGCTATTAGCAAACAGTTAGAACGAACCTTGACTTTGTACATGAACCACAGCTTAAATGTATTGGCCCTTCTTGAGGTTTGAACTGAATTCTCGCCCAAATCCAACTTACGATCTGTCAGGGTTGTTGTTGAATAAACCTTTAAAAAAATTATTTCAATCCTGGTGTTTATTTTTCCTTTTTACAATTTACCAGAAGAATGTAAATAGGTTTCGTGATTTTTGAGATTTGTGATTCATAAATATTAATTTTTATCACTAAAAATTATCTTTTAATGACTATAAAAATGGACCAAAAAGATCAGATGAACTGATATTTAGTGTTTTTAGTATTCTAGTGTATAAATTAACGTTACTTTTTAGCTAGAAATAGTGCATGAGTTTCTTCAATGCTAAAAAAAAGCTAAAAAAAATCTACTTCATTTGACCTCTTATAGATTACATTCTATATCAATTGAAAGATAATTTTCCCTTTTCCTTTCCCTTACAATTTTAATTTTAATTCTTATTTACGATTTCTCAACTCGAAACCAATTTATCTGGTCAGTAATTTTTTGATATATAAAAATAAAAATTAATAGCCTACATGCGTCACATTTCCAACATCGAAAACACGTTTGAATAAATTCTCATGTCTTGTAATGACCATACTTAATTGGAATGGACTTGCAAATAAATAATGAGGTGACCAGGATATTGAATCAGATCTAAAAAATATTAAAAAAATTTTGAGGATAAATTATAATGTCTTTTCTATCACTACTACCCTACTGGTAAAAAACTTTTCAAAAAATATTTTTATATAGGTAGTTACTTTTCAATTCCTTTCAAATATTTTTCCCTCTTATCCTTCGAAAACAACAATGAGCCACCTATAATTTTAAAACCATTTTTTAACATTATAAATCAAAGACTTATATTATTTTGGTAAGAACCTATAATGCCATCTACATGAAACCACAGTTCATATTTTTTCGCAATAGCCGCGAGCTCTACCAAGTTGTCATAAGCACCAAGTGCAGGTGAACCTATATTAATTATCATTATACAATATTAATATTATGAGAAAATTTATAATTATTTTTACAAGTTACAAGTTTTACAAATACAAGAAATATTGAATTTTTTATAATACTATACCTACTTATTTTTCAATTTTTTTAAAATTATTTAAGATACATGAGGAATTATTATGGTACAAATTTCTCGAAATAAATAATAGCAAAATATATGCAATCTTTTTATAAAAATAATTTTAAAAAATCAGACCTGCAAGACCAATGATCATCAATGGTACTAATCCCTTAGCTTTTGCATTATTAATATCTTCTTCTAAACATGTAGTATTGATCTTTCCAGTCAATGGGTCAGATTTTACTTTTTTGACACCTGCATCCCCAAAACCTAAATTTTTTGAAATAAACGCAATTTACAGTTAAATGCAATTTATCTAATAAATTTTCAGAATATAAAAATCATATAATTATTATACCTTGGAATGCCGCTTGTTTTTGTGCGCTAGAATCAGCTTGATCTGTTTTTTTGGAAAAAAATAACATTAACAAATAATTATACCTTATTGATACGATATTATAATATTTAGCATTGATTATTATGTATCTTTAGGCTGTATAATAATAAAATTAATAAGATCTTAAAAAATATTCCAAGATCTTATTTTAACATTTTTTACCTGAAATAAAAATGACTGGATTTGGTAAACCAATACCAACAAATCCATAATTTTTGATTTCGGGGTATCTTCTTTGAAGTGCACTTCGAATTGCAAAACCAGTTGGAAATGGCGTTCCTAAAATTAAAATATATATATTTTATTCTAAAGCTAAATAGTTGAGAGTTAGGTTTAATATTATCTTTAATTATTATCTTTTATTATCTTCAATTTATTATCTAAATATTATTTACCCCAATTTACCTCTATTTACTATTTTGGTTTAGTTTTACACATTTTAAATTTAGCATATAAGTTAAGTTGCTTATGTTTGAATTTTGTGCTAATTTAATATAGGGGGTAAATTGATTTAGAACAAATTTATTTGGGGAAATTCATCAAATTAAGGTTAAGATTAAATCGGAGCGTTAAAATATAAATTTTATTGATAAATTGTTAACAATTAATATGATACCTATGCCATCTCCAGTTCCAAATGGGTATCCAATCAATTTCCTCATGGCTGAAAACATTTCAATTTCTGCCAAGATATAAACTGGTGCAATAATATATGTAAATTGATTATTGGCCATAATCCCGGTCACCCAATCTCCCAATATCCCATAGGGATCAAGTCTACATTAAATAAAAAAATTACCATTTTATTAAAAAAATTAATTATTTGTTTCATATATTGTGTTGTTAAGACTTTGGACAATAATCGCTCGGTATGTAGCTGAGCATTTTGGCTTCAAATATAGCTTAGGACTCGAGTTCGATTCCCCGTCGAGTTTACATTTTTGTCCAAGTTCTTACAATATTAAAGCTTGAATTATTACTAGATTTATTTAAATGCTCTTAAAAGGCTACATTATAATTTGAGAGAGCAAAATTATTATATCATAAAGGAAAAGTCTCAAATTGCTCCAATTTTTTTGCGATTTGAATTAATTATCTATAAGGGCCAAGGTGCATATAAATCCTGCGACAAGTTATCAAATGGCCTTTTGAGTGAACTTTGGAGGGAGAAATCTCTTAAAATACTCCACGTAGAGACTTGAACTTTTTTTTATTATATTCGTAGACACATTTTACAAATGTTTGCGCAATTAAAATTTTGCTAAAAATTAGGTATGGTGT
>JAQIXA010004949.1:0-10290 GCA_034699045.1 Nanhermannia cf. coronata Gr-Ori-00579 | reverse complement strand
CGACAAAACTTGCATAAGGCCGATGATTTGGAAAATCCTCGGCCCGATGCATTTTAGATGTAAATTTATTTCCTGGGCTAACTTATAAGTGCAAATTCTCACGGAATAAATGAGTTACTGATACTGCAAGACTATGAATATTAATATAGCTTTAATGGCAATATATACTCGTATTACAAAAAAGTTAAATAATTTTTATTTTAATAGCTTATTAATTGTAAATAAACTTCTACATTTTATTCAACAGTTGGTATTAGACCAACTGACAGTTTTGTGCTCGTTTGGCTTCATAGTGTATTGTCTCACCTAAATAAGATTTATGATTGAAGATATATCCTGAGTCTGAGACCCTTCGATCTATAATCATTTTAATTTCTGCTAATTATATCAATTTTAAAAATACTATCAATTATCATTTTAAATGTCAATTTACTAACTGGTTGGGGAATTTACTAAATTCATGCCAATTTAGTTAAAATCGGTCCAGTAGTTTTTGAGTTCCGAAAACAAACAGACAGACCATAGTACAGGCTAAATTGAATATGAAGTGCTCGCTTCTTTTGAAAATTTTGAAATCTTAGGTTTTAGATTGTATAATATCATATATATAATTTATTAAATTGTCTAAAATAGCTACAATTTTATGCAAATTTAGGTAGTCATTATAAAAAGGGCTAATAAAAATTAAATTGGTGTTAAAACGATATACATGTTTTCCGTAAATCAACTTTACTTTGTTTCCATAAATGATTAAAAACTGCTGAAAAGTTCATATAAATCTAATCTTAATTTTTATTCAAGTTTTTTCCATACCAGTACTCTGTATAGAAAAAGATATCTATTCAAGATCACAAGAAAACGTTATTTTTTAAAATATTGAAAAAATGCGGGAAGTTGAAAAAGTGACGGGATTTTGCTGTCCTTGTCTGAGATCTTGACCTTGAGTTCGATACAGGCATGGTCTTCTTGGTCCCCGACTAATTTACCACGCATTTTAAACTCCTTAAATTTAAGAAAATAAGTACTTTATAGAGAGGTTAAATTGGCTTTGAATTAATTTTATCCCTATTTTGATTGAATTTACCCCTATATTTTGGGTCTAACACTAACTTTGTATGAAATTTATCCAAAATATTTTTAGATAAGTATAGTTTAGTTTAGGATTTTAAAAAATTTCGTGTTAATTTTATACATGTAAAGTTTTGCCTAAAATTAAAATATAGGGGTAAATTCAACCAAAAATTAAAATAGGTTTAAAATTGAAATTAAACACAAGTTGTTTTTGACTTTAATACTGTTTTATAGTTACCCCTGTATGATTATCAGGAATAGATGCAGGATATTCGATTCTACAAAAAAAAATAAAAATTTTTAAGAAATTCTCCAAAAATTTCCAAAATTCTTAAAAATTTGTCGAAAATCAAAATCTTACCGATATCTTTTTCCAGCCAAGAAGGGTCCAGCAAATTTTTCCTCGGCCATTTTAATGGGTAAATACATGACGACGACAAAAAGCTGGACGAGATAATTTCCAGTCGATTTTTCTATAAAATAATTTGAAATTTTGGTTATTTTTAAAGGACACTGATTTAATTTCATCCCAAATTTTGTTAAATTTCCCCCCATATTACAGGTTCAACTTTACACTTGTATGAAATTAACCCAAAATTTTAAAAAATCCTCACCTAACCGAGCATAAACTAAACTTTAGTAAAAAAAAAAATATTTTGAGTTAATTTCTTATAGTGGTAAATTTAGATCAAAAATATAGTCATAAATTCACCCAATATTTGGATAATATTAAATACAAGTCATTTTAAATAGTGACTATTTAAGTTAGGGTGAAAACAATCTATCCTTTTAAAAAAAATTATCTAAAATATCGCTAATCTACCCCTACTTACTTGGTGTGAAATCGATCGCAATCGATAAAGTATCTCCAACATAAACTTCACATGGATAAATTGGGCAATTTGATGCATAAAGTCCATGGATTACAACATAAGATTCATATCCAGCTGGAATTTGATAAAATACGGGTATTTGTAAATTTTATAAATTTTGGAAAAAAAATAAATCCAACCCTAACTTACAACAAATACTCCACCCTTGTACTCGATCCCAATGGTCAGGTTTGGAAATTTCAAAAATTCTCATTTTTCCACAAATCCTCTGCATCTCAATCGAAAAGATGACAAAAATTAACAATGTTTTGAACATTTTGTATAAAATTTCCAAAAAAATCGATGCTCTCAAAGTGATGGTTTTTTGTAAACTAAATTGAACTCTTGAAATTTTGAAGGGTACTTAAAGGGCCCTTGATTATTTAAGTAATAAGGAAATGATCCAAAAACCCAAAATTATGTTTAAATTGTAACTTATTGATCCTTTGTTGATTTTTTGCATCGAAATTCCTAATTTTTAATCAGAATTATAAATACATGTCTATAGGAAATAGTCATAATAATACGTAATTGTACAAATATTTTTGGTACTTAGATAATACTCTTGATCTTGAACCTGATTATAAAAAGTTAATAAGAGCTTATGGTAAGTCTTTTATTTGATTAAGGACTTGATATTTATTCAAGTCTACATTTTATACAGGGTAGTACTAATCCTAGCTATTGCCTACTTACTACTATTTAAGTACCTATCTACTACACTGAAAATTTTTATAGGAAATTAATTTACATTTTTATACATACAGGGTAGTTCAAAGCCATATGTCTCTGTTTATAATGGAATAATTCAAAAAAAATAATATGTTTATTGAAGCAATATAAAAACTAGTTGAAAGTAGAATAAATAAGTTAGTACCTATAATGGTAAAAATTTGAGAATTTTACAAGAATTTTGTGAGATATTTTAAAAATTTATGTAGTTCAAAAAATGAAAAAATATTGGAATTTTTGATTTTTTGTCTCAAGTACTTTATTCTTTATGAATTTCGTTTTTGCCCATTTCAAATTTTTTAGCTAAATTCAAAACATTACTTTCAAACTTTAAAATATCTCAATAATCATCAAATTTTTAATATACCTAGTTAATCTAATTTGTTCATCTACTTTTAGCTTAGCTAGTTTTGACCGTGCCACAATGAACATGGTACTTTTTGAATTATTCCAATATAAACACCAAATATGGTTTTGAACCACCCTGTATAAATATGTAATTTCATTTCCTACATAAAATTTACTATTTGTTAGGTAGGTACTTATATGGTAATAGTGGTATGTAAGCAATTGCGTATCTTAATAATGCGATTCTCACATACATATAGGATTAGTAACCTACTAGAAGTAGATTAGGAATAATTTATAATTTTTTTGAAATTTTTATTGGTTTTTAGACATAAATTGACCATGGGGTGATAAAGGTTTGGTCAATTTCAATAAAATGTCGAATAATGTTTTTGTTTCAAAGCTTTTACTACGGAGATCGATTTAGAGGTGAGTATTATAGCTCATGACGTTAAATCATCCGTTTTTTAAATGTCGGTGTAGTATAAATTGGGTCGCAGTGAAAATCCCTCCCTTCAAAATTCCCCCTGACCGAAATTCCTCCTCGAAAATCCCCTCTAGCCGAAATCCCCCCTGGAAAAATCACACCTACAAAAATCCCCTCCAAACCAAAATCCCCCCTTCAAAATCCCTCGAAAATCTAAACTCAATTAAACCTCAATCTAATTGTATATATACGAGTATTCATATTAGTATACCCTACCTAATTAAGTTATGTACCTATATAAAATGTATTTAAAATGTATTTAAACTTTTTTAAAATGTGATTTCTTGATGAATTGATAAAAAATTTGAAAAATTTAGATATTTTTGCATTTTATTGAATGTAGATTTTAAACTTAACTTAAATATGTTAAGAACTAATACGAATACTAGTATGCACTGCACATATAGCTTGCTTTAAATTTTAGATTGATTTAATTGAGGTTATATTTTGGAGGGATTTTGGTTTGGAGGGGATTTTTGTAGGGGGGATATTTTCCAGGGGATATTTCGGCTAGGGGGGATTTCGGTCAGGGAGGATTTTAGAGGGAGGGATTTTCACCTAGAGCCCCTAATATTCATACTTACTTATTCTAATACATTCTAGGTATATCTACCTATTTTTAAACAGGTTACATTTAGGGTACTACTAGAAGTAGTAAGATACCTAGTACCTGTTAAATTACACAAAAATATCAGTAGTAATCTGTAGTAGTACGAGTAGGTCCTAAGTACTTATCTAACCTAATAGAAGTAGTTTAATAGTAGGTAATAAATATATTAAACATTAGGTAGGGTATAATGAAAAATGTACCATCTCTAAAGCTTTTGTATAGGGAAATAAGTTTCGAATTTCGATTTACTTAAATGCCTAAGACATTAATTGGAATACACCGCATACATACGGAGCACATTTAAATTGACTTTTAATAGAAACAAGTCATTAAAATGAGAAAGTGACTCATATTTTTCGAATTTCCATTAACTTTTTATGCTATTTCTTTATTAAATTGGATACTTACTCTTATAAGTAATATATATTGACCATATATCCATATAAATAAAAAAATTAAAATACAGATTGCTTTTACTCTATACTACTGCGAGTACTCGAAGGATTTAAGATTGCTTTTATTTTTACAAGTAAAAGACATGTAACATAAATAAATCACAATTAACTTATATATTTTAATTCGAAATAGTTTAATATGTTATAATTATATAGTAGACTGTAGATACCCTTATTCCTATATGTACATACTAAATATGTACTAAATATCAATTTGAAAGAGTGCAAATATCATTTATAAACTGCTGCTTGTTCTTAATTGGCAACTAAACCATAAGAAGGAAATCATATTTATTCAAAGATAATTTTTTTTAGTTTTTTTTTGAATATTTAAGAAGAATTCTAAAAAGGTATTGTAGATACTGATAAAATTTTGAAGACAGGAATTTGGAAATTTTGAGCATTTTTTTAGTGGTACTTTTGAATAAAAATATAAAATAAAATAAAAGTTTTAATGTTTTAATAGATTCTAAAATTAGTTTATAAGCAAAGTTGTCAAAAAATTTCTCTAACATGTCGAGAATTTTTATAAATATGGGCGAATAAAATATAATCTTTACGAATTATGATGTTTAAATTTGAATCAAAGATAATTTAGAATTTTGTATTAGAGAAATTTAAGGGTTTTTCGGAAAATTGTTATTCAAAATTCAATTTTTTTAGCGATTTAAAATATATTGTGTAAAATTTAATTTTTTGAGGTTTTTTGAAGAATTTTTGTGATAACTTACTTACTTTCTTACTTAATTTTAAATTAAATTATAATATAAGCTAATTTAATTTTGTTGGTAAATTGTGACATTTAGAATTTTATGGTGAGAATTGTTCTGAGCCAAGTGAGTGTTTGCTTCTCAACCCCATTGTTAGTACTTACTTATAAGAAGGTCGGGTTTTTTGCAAATCGAGTTGGTAAGGTTTAAACCCTATCTTTAGTAGTTACACTTGAACCCATATTGTATTTTGAGGGAGTGAGGCAGGCTTTTGGCTTCCAGTGGTGTAGTAGGTAGGCTTAAATTTCTAATGTAACTGTGTGCTGAAAGGCAAAAAAGAGGATTAAAACTTATTGTATTTTATAAGATTTTTGTCGCTTCAAAATGAGCTTCTTATTCTTTTCTTTACTCCTCATTCTACTATCTGTCAGTGTAGTCTTAAGTATGGTACGTTTTTTTATACACTGTGTATGTATGGTATCTATTTGTTGGGCTGGGTATCCTCTCGAAGACTTTTCTGACGAGGAGTATCAGTTGTAGGAGAAGAAATAGAGTAGGCCTGGGTAAGAAATCGATGATTAAATTGCCTCTCCCGAATAATAAGTAGGGATGGATAATACTTTGTCTTTAATAGTTTCCCCCAAAATGAGTATCTCTTTAGAACAGCAAGACTAATAGAATTGCTTTGGAATTTTTTCTCCAGCCTTTTTTTAGGTATACAAATAGTTGCAATATATAGGTAGGGTACTCTATTCTATTCTCTTCTTTTGATACTCGATAAAAAAATAGAGAGAAAAGGACATTTTCTATAGAACCATACTAATACTGGCATTATACTACTAATATACCTAAGTATTTATATGATATAAAGAAATTGAGGATCACCCGCCCCCAATTTAAATTTTAGAAATGTTTCTTCGAATTTGACTTTTTCTCAAGACTTAAAGTTTTGGCCTGCCAATGCAATGCAATGCACTGCACAGTAGAGTAGAGTACGTACCTACTCAGATTCAGATAAATTTGGGACATTTTATTTGTTCGTGATGCATACTTATAGTTTTATAGTTGATATTGCCACCACTTATCCCTACAGCAAAATCCATGTATAATAATATAAGAAGGGTATAATTTACAATAAGAAAATAAAAGCTAGGGAAAGTAACAGAATGTCAATGAGAAGCGCAGATTCTCAAGTCCAAAAAGTAAAACTGGAGAAAACAACAAAATTGTCTTTGGAAAATAGGGATACAATATTTCAAATAACTACTTACTTTCCTTGCCCTACTACAAGTATTATTGTATAAGTAGTATTGTATAAGTAAAGTAAATTAAATTAGCTTTAAGGGAATGTAGGGTACTAAGCATCCTATGGTACTCGTACAGATAGTATTTTACTATCATGTGCATTTACATGGATTGAAGAATATTGGACACTTGATTCAATGATAAATTGTCAAATAGTTTTTAGACAATTTACATCATACGAGCATCCCCATATTTTCAAACGTTAGCAATCGTTAGCAAAATCTAAATTAAATACATGCTCTCAAATGCATATATTCTGTATACTATGCTTAGAATAAATGATACCTAATTATAATTTTTATGGGTGTATATCGGTAAGATATTGTTTGGATGATTTGATTTCATTCAAATGAGATTTGTTTAAAGTATTAGAATAGATAAATATTATATACATATCTGTTCATACAGTAGTAAGTAAGTAATCCTTTAATTTAAAATACGAGTATCATTGGAATGACTATAAGTATTAGTATCTCTACAAATTTGTAATCTGTAGATAGATTTGAAGAGAAAATCTTTCGCCAAATTTTAAGTCTTGAATTGAAGGATAAGTCTCTCTCTCTCTCTCAAATATTTAATAGAAGGAATTGGGAAATTCAAAATTCGAATTACAATTTATTCTGCGTCAAAACTTGCCAATTTCTTTCTTCAAATTCGAATTGAAGTTGAAGTTGAGTGAATGAAAAAAATCCTATCCGGCTCTCACCCACCCCCGAGAGAAATATATATTTCTTAATACCCTATTTAAGTATCTTATTATATTTTGATACTATTACATAGATACGTAAGCATAAGTAGTAGTAATAGCACCTACCTTGTAGTAGTAAGTATTAAGTACCTACCATTGGTAGAAGTCTATCAGTCTTTTCTTCAAATCTAGCTCTTTCTCACCCTTTTTATTAAATCATATTTGATCCCTTCGGCTCTCAAGCTTCAATGAAACCCAGAAGAATTTCATTTTCTCCTACTAGTACTAAAACTAATATTGCTAGTTATACCTATGTACATCATGTACACAGTTCTATAAAGCATAGCTTCATTTATATGGTAGATCGAGAGAAATTAGTGGTAATACTTATAGAGCTACTTACAGAAATTTCCTTCTAACTAACTTGTTTATACACAGATACACACACACACATATCTAGATAGGGCCATATATTTCTATTGGGATACTAGTAGAAAAAGAACTAACATTTGATACCTTCCAACTGATATAATAGCATTATATATATACCGAACTTGATACTTTTTTATTGAATTGCCGACCAACTTGAGTTTTTCTTTCACATAAGAGTTGCTTTTTTTGGTCCCAGTCTCCCTCAGCCAAAACCTACGCAACTAATAGAAAAACTTTTCGAGAAAATTAAATATACCTAGGTAAGAGTTTCTACTAATAGCATATGAGAATACGGAATTCAACTCACTTTCTATCTATTTATATATCTATCTATCTACTTATTTATGTACATAAGTAGGTGCCATGCCAAAGGACTGGTAGGGTACTATTCGTAGTAAGGAATAAGACAAAACTATCAATGTAAGTAGATACTTACATATGTATGTAGAAAAAGATCGTGATCACCTAAACTAGTGCTTTGGTTCAATGATAAGAAAGCAAGGTAAAGATTAGCTAATAACCCGGAATCAGAAATAAATATTAAAAAATAAATACTAGTAGTATATACTGATGGTGAGTATCTGTATCTAAAACGATATGAACCACTATCACATAAGGTACTAATAATATTATAATACATATCCAATATATTTCTCTACAATTAAATTAAAATTTCAATTTGGCAAATTACAATCCATAAACATCCACTGAGAAAAAAAATACAAACCTAACTTACTTTTGAATCTTTGTAGTTATTTATGATACCCTGTATATGATGATTGATGATGATACAATGTATAAATTGTGAGAAATCTATAGCTCTTCTTACAATTATTCTGTAGAAATATCTGCAAGAATTTTAGTTTATCAGATCAGTATCTGTCTGTAAGTTTTAGGTAATATTTTCAAATGAATCAAATTGCGTTTTTTGGTCGTCGAATAAATTTACTTTTCGTATTCGTAGTAAGGTGTACACAATTTGTATGTAAATATTTAAAATTATCTTTTGGATGCTGGATTTTGTAAAGATTATTTCCCCTTACTCTAATAAATCTATTCTATGTACTGCATATATCAGAAGTATCTTGAGTTCTCTAGATCTCAAAATACTTCTAGAGAGATATAAAAAGGGAAACCTCGACGGCTTAAAATTCAACTTCAGCTTCAAATGATTTGACTTGAATGGAAATGACATGCATATTTAAATACTCTTGTGAATAATTCTCCTTGAGAGATTTTAAGTAACTGGAATTAAATATAGTCATTTAATGCTTTCAAAACTAAAGTATCAGTAAGTAGGTACATTATAATGCCTACCATAAGTTGTAGTATACAGAATATGTAGTAGATATTATTAGTACTAGTACTACTACTCCTACAAGTACTAGTATACATACGATATGAGATAGAAAGATTTAAATCTATCCAAGTTTTAAGCCCCCATTGATTCATTATTCATCGTGGCTAAAGATAGGTGTGTATGAGAAAAGTAGAATCCAATTGGGTACTACAAAATTCAACTTAAATTTCAAGTCAAAACCATTAGTTTAAATATTTTTAAAGTTTTTCCTCTTAAAAGATGCAAGATTTGATAGGCTGTTCTGCCTGATATTATAGTATCCGTAATAGACCCATTTTATATGGAATGGGATATAAAATTAGAAATTCTAAATAAAAATTTGGAAAAGAGAGACATGAGACATAATTTATCAAAAATATATCAGTAGGTTACCCTTTCTCTATACTTGTATAGGGTAATTTAAAAGTACAATTCACTCAAAATTCAAAAAATACAGCCATACAAGTACAGTAAACTCTCTCTATAACGACATACTTTATAAAGTCAGTCACCCTATAACGTCTAAAATTAAATTCCCCGACGTAAATCCCATATAAGCCCATGTTATAAAACCTCTTTATAACGACATACTTTATAAAGACACATACTTTATAACGTCGCTATTTTCATTCCCGTTCAGGGAAAAAACCTCTCTATAAAGTCAGTTTGCAAAATTCAGTGCGATTTTTTGCGAAAATTTCAAAATATTTTGTCAAAATATTTTTTTTCTAAATAAAATTTATTTTTAATTTAGTAATTAAAAATGGCAGAAAAACCTAAAAATAAAAGAGTTAGTTTAACTTTAAAAGAGAAAGTTGACATTATACATGCAATTGAAGGTGGTAAGGAGACAATTTCGTCCATTTCTAAAGATATTAAGAAGCCGAGAACAACTTTACAGACAATTTGGGCCAAAAAGGATGACATTTTAAAGTCATATGAAGACACAAGTTCAAAGTTCAAGAAAGTTCGTAAAGTTGAATTTGCCAATGTTGACGAGGCTCTTTTGGACTGGTTCAAGATTCAGAGAAACAGAAATATTCCAATTGGTGGTCCCATACTATTGTCAAAAGCTAAAGAATTTGCTGTAAAATTCAATTGTGCTGACTTCAAAGCTAGCAATGGATGGTTAGAAAAGTGGAAAGCGAGACATGAAATTAAATTCAAAACAATTAGTGGTGAAGGATCTTCAGCTGATTTATTGATGAATGGTTAAAAAACAAGTGGCCAATAATTTCCAA
>JAQIXA010004948.1:0-10293 GCA_034699045.1 Nanhermannia cf. coronata Gr-Ori-00579 | reverse complement strand
TGTGGTTTTCGAGTTATCTAACATTTGAGAGATGGACAAAGTAAAGTAAAGTGTAATTGTAAGTGCTCGCTTCGCTCGTACAATATTTTATTAAAGTATAGTTACATTTGTAGCAGATCGGCAAAATTCTTTAGATTTAGTAGATTTCAATTTTCTCAGAGAATTAGGTAGATAATAGAATGAGACTAGGGGTGTGTCATAATTCTGAAGAATCAGTTTGAATCGATCCGGACGTTTTTTGATTTCTTGAACTGCAAATTCTGTATTTTCGTAAATATAATCAATATGGCTTCCGAGTCCGTTTTGACCTTTGACCTTCCACATAAACCACACCTAAAAAATTATAATTAATTACATTTTTAGGTAGTTAATTAAAATTACCTTAAAAGCATCAGATCGTCTTGAGGTATGAAAAGTCCTATCACCTAAAAATATACGCTATTATTGTTTTGAATTACTAATTTGCATAAATTTGAATTTCCCGCACCTAGGTCCCATTTATAGTCGAGCAGAGTTGAAGTATTAAAAATGTGCATGGCATATTTTACTCCAAATGTGCTCAACATGTGGTTCTCATGTGGGGTTAGAAAAATGCCGCCTAAAATTTAAAAAAATTACAGTATTTAATATCTATAAAATTCTCTATATTATTTAAATTTCAAGGTAGGATTTCAAAAATAACCTTCGTAGGGAACACCGAGTAGACTTTGAGTTCCAAAGGCCATCGAGTTTGATCTTTAAAATTAAATTAAATTTTTCAAAAGGTCACTAAATGTTGCTACAATTATGACCTAATGGATGTTAATTGACATGAAATATTTTACTTTTATTACTTTTCGACCCCTTTCAGTTTCTTCTTCTGGTTCTCAGAGAAAAGGAGTGGACCACCAATATTCCCATCCACGTGGAACCACATTTCATGCTTTTTCGAAATTTCCGCCATTTCATCTATATCATCTATTGCCCCAAGGATAGGTGTTCCTGAATTTTAAGAAAATTTTAAGTTTTTTAAATTTTTTAAAGGTAAAATCAAAGTTAATTCAGTCGGGTAAAGTAAGGGTGACCAAAATGTTCAAATTGGCTAAAATTAGGCTAAAAAAATGGCTAAAGAACCAATTTTCTGCCAACTCATGTTTTATTGAGATTTTGTTTACCGGCAGTCGCGACGAGCAAAATTGGAGTTCGATTTTGAGATTTTGCTAACTTAATTGATTTTTCTAATTCGGTCAAATTCATTCGACCCGCCGGGTCCGTTTTGACCCGAAATACGCCAATTGACCCGATCCCTAAAAACACAAATAAACTTCAATTATTTGCAAAAAAATCCTGAACCAATAAATGTAAGTACCTTGAAAGATGGCGTGTTTCTCAAAAGAGAAATCCGCTTGATCAGAAATAAAAATTGCAGATTTTGGTCTTCCAGCTTTTACATGCCCGTCAAATTTTATTCTTGGAAACGCTCTAAACATTTTATAATTTACAAATTAAATTCGAATTAAATATTTAATTAAACTAGAACTAGGATTTAATTAACTGTTCATTAACTTTATTAAGGGGTCAAAGGTCAAACGGATATCAAATCCAGAATCTCCGTCATCAAATAGCTATATATAAAGCTTATTAATGATATTTTTCCATCTGATTAACATGGGTTATAGTACTCAAAGAGGTGTAATTATCTGAATTTTTTTTTATCAAAATGGCAAAACTCGACCCTATAAGGGTCCTTCATGTCAAATTTTGTTAAAATCGATCAATTAGTATTCAATTTATGCTCACACAAACAGATATACAGACAAACAGACATCAGACAGACAGAGAAACAAAAATATAGACAAAGTTCAAGCAAAGTTGAAGAAGAATAATAAGCGTTTGCTTCGCTCGATAAATTTTTTTGAATAACCTTTGAAGTGCAGATTGAATGGCAAACCCATTTGGAAATTGGCAAAATCCAAAATCGCCGCTAGGATATCCCACCAAATTGAAAAGTTCCCTCGATAATTCTATTTCAACTACGGTCATGACCTAAATTTTCAAAAAAATTATAAAATTTGAAATTGTACAAGTTGAACTATTTACTGGAGCAAAAAGGTAAGTCAAAATCGGAGATGACAAAACAGAGACCTATTATTAAACATTGTTATTAAACAAAATTTGTAAAAAAATATTTATTTATAAAATCTTGCAATCCAATCAGCAGCCATTGCATATGGATCTAGTCTAAATCATTTGAATTATAATTTTTTTGAAATTTTGGAAAATTTTTTAAGGGTTACCCAGCCATATGTCGATCTAGATAGTAGGGATGTGACACTTTTGGTGAAAAATCGACAACTTGCTCGATATAATTGTACAAATTCTCAATCGTCTCTCCATCGACACCTTTTTTTATATAACAAGAAAATTTTTTTTATTTGGAAAAGTTGAGATTTGCGAAATTTCGAGAAATTTGACAAAATTGACCTACCCAAAGTAAAGTTGAACTCTTTCAAAATTTCATTCGGCTTTTTAAAATTGAATGGCGATCCAGCACGTGCTTTTTTCGAATTTTGAAAAAATACTAAAATTTCAAAAAAAAAAATTCAAAAATTTTGAAAAACTGACTGTAATATTCTAAATTTAAAAAAATATTAAATTTTATACACCTTTCTCCATAAGCAATTTGAAAACATCTCTAAAAAGTTTATCATGGTGCAATTTGACTGGGGAATTGACCTATGAAATATAATTTAGCGCAAAATTTATCTAGTTTATGAACTAAATTTCAAAATTAGTTCATTTTCCAAAAAAAATTTGAAATTTTTTGAAATTTTTGAAATTTTTTGAAAATTTACCCAAGAAGGCGGAATTTCCTGGACTACTGGCGGGCAAACTTGTCCGAATTTTTCTTCACATGTACCTTCCTGATCACCGACAGCCCGCGAAAATGTAGTCATAGTTCTTCGAATCAGCTCAAATTTTGGGGCATGGTCAATCCAACCATTGGAGAAATCCCGAGCCTCAGGAAATTTAATATAGAATAATGACCAAAATGAAATCAAAATTAAAAATTTGGGTAAAATCATTTTGTCATAATTTGAAATAACTTTCACATATAAAGTGGTAATATATATACTTACAATATTACTAAATAAAATCTAAACTAATTCTGTCTATTATTTATTATTGAATTATATATTTGTTATTATTATTATTAAAATAAAATTGTTTATATTAATTATTCTATTGTTTGATTTAATTGCCTTTATAAATTCTTTGCATTTCTCTTTTTTGAAAATTTCTAAGGACAGGAATGACCTACAGAGAGAGCTGCATCATCTGCGTGGTCTAATGGTGAGGAGAGCGAGCTCAAAAAAATCAACCTAAGCGTAAAACAGCTAAGTAATTTTTGGACCCGAGTTTGAATCCCTCATATGAGACCTTTAAAATATATTTGTAAGTTCTGAAAATCCAGGTTTTATCCAATTTTTTTTAGATTTCTACCTTGGGAAATATTTTATTTGCAAATCAAATAGGAATTTTTATTCTTATGTAGGAAAATCGATTAAGTTAATAACATACTCTGACGAATATTCATTAATACATAAACTCTTATGTATTTTTTAAAGTATTTTTTTTATTGAAAAAATTATCTTAAACTTATAAAGATTAATAAAATATGGCAAATTTTAATGGTAAAATCTAAAGAATATATATTGGATGATTTTTGAGACATTTTAAAAATAAGTACATAAATGAATAAGAAATTTGAATATTTTTTTTTTGTATTTAGATAAAGAATGTTAAAGTGTGAAAAACGCTACTTATTCATTTGAGCCAAAAAGTGATATTTTTAAATATTTTTCATTTTTTGTTGTGAAATGAGGACCTTATTTAACTGTGGTACATAATGGTAATTTAAAAAAATAAAAATATAATAGTATAAGGAAATGGTTAATTAATGATATTTCACATAATATATGTTTAAAGTAGGGTACTTATATAATGTATAGATAGTAATTTCTATATAATGTACATTACAGTCATTTTATTCTAATTCAATCGTAAAAGTTTTGAGTTTTCACTATCTAATTTATTTATTCCATATATTCTAATGAATAAATACATAGATTACACAATTTTAAAAAGCAAAAACGGAAAAAAAAGTTCACAAAAGTACACATAATTGCAAAAAAAGTGCAAAAAAGTATATTAAATTGAGAAAAAATAGTCGGATTCAAACTCCAGACTAAATTAGTTGTATATTGACCGCTAAAATGGGGTGAATAGCCCAGATTTGTGAAAATTTTTACAATAGGTTAAGAAATACAGAATAGGTTTATATCTCTTATTTTAAGTGATTTGGATAAGAATAACTCGGTAGCTGAGTAGTCAGCAAGTTGGATTCAGAAATAGATCTGGGAGCTCAGGTTCGAGTCCCAGTTCCAGTTTACATTTTTCTCAAAGTTTGCATAAGTAAGGTAGTGAGGTAGTTAAGTGATGTATTTAATAGGTTTCGAAGGATTTGAAATTCATTTGGGTGCTAATTGAGATTATCTTTATTTTTTGCTAATTTGATTGATGAATTTCATGAGTATGCTTTCGGAAAGATTTAGTGGCCAAGTGTTGTTGAATTTATATTATAGTGCTCTGATGGTTGACTAAAGCAATTTCAATTTAACCCACCCACAATTGAGTGCTGTATAAAAAGCCGTAGCAGCCTTGATAGCCAAACGAAAAAGGGTCTTGTGGTGGCCCCTTTCGGCTGAGAAAGCTACTAAAGAAATCGTTATAGCAATTCCCCATAGAATGAATACGGTGATCAAGTTAGAGTTCAATTGCTGTGGCCTCACAATCCCTTTCCTCTCGCCATTATCCTTTATTTGAGTCTTCAATTTTAATACCACATAATTGTACATGATTGGTTCTCTAATGTTGGCTAAACCAATGAGAATGCCAGACTCCAAAATAAGCTGAATTCGACGTTCGGCAAGCTTTGATCCCACCTGCTCTAAATAGTATGCCATTGGGAAAGAGAAATCCTTTTCAACCCCCATCACGTACTTGTCCACCTGAAACTCGTCAAAGTAGATTTTAAATAATTTTGAGTAACCTTCGGTCAAGATGTGCGCCATTCGATCACAATCACCATACCAACTCTCATTTTCCCCAAAGGGGAAAAACTGGTTGGCTAAAGAGATCATCAGTTTTTCTTTTTGAGTGAGTTGTGCACTCAGATTCACGTGATACTGTTTAACTTGAGAACCATCTTTGGACTTATCGTTCAACACGAGTAATTTATTACCAATCTTCTTCTGGACACTGGGGGACAAAACTGGAAAATCATATAGAATTTTAAGGGTCTCATCTGATTTAATGTATTTAGAGAAGAAGTAAGTTATGATATATGATTCAAGTTGTTTGCTATTTTCTGTGATCCTATATTCTAATTCAACAAGTTGTTTAAACGTGAGAGGGAATATGGGACGAAATCTAGCGATGATCCCTGCTGTTACAAGTCCATTATATCCATTTGAGATGACGATCCCGCCCCCTAAGAGCCAAACTACGAGTGGTAGAAGTAATAATTTATTTTTAAGAGAAATTATTTTGGCAATATCCATTCCCTGTTGGATAAGAGGGCAAAAATATTCCCAACAGATATTCAGATAATTTTTAATTAATAATTTCTCGAGGAGATATAAGCTGAGGAAAGAGAGTGTAGTGATTGTGAGGACAATGCCTGCCCACGTGGGGAGGTCGGCGGCGGCGAGGTAGGCTTCGAATCGGAGTCCGGATTTTTTAATGGGCGAACACGTGAAGAAGTTGAACTCTCTTGCCTTGTGAAAGATGACTGTTTCTTTTTCGTTGAAATGTACCAGCATTTTATGATTTATTTTAGGATCAAATAAATGGATTTCAATTTGTGTGTTGTTAATCCATGTGGTAATAAATTTATTTCCATCTTCTCCATGTGTCATATTACATAAAAATTGACTCAAAATTTTAAAATTATTTAAATTGTCAAAAATTAATATAATTTTCATATTTGTTGTAAATGCGAGTTTTGATCGACCTAATAATAGAGAAGAGTAGTCTTCTATTTGCTCTAAAGCGAAATTTTGGCAATCTTCTAGATAAGGCTGAATTTTGATATTTTTTAGGTAGGCGAAATTTGCAACTACGTCATCTACGTCAAATAATTTGAGGTCGAATGATAAACTGTCAACTCTCGCCCACTGATTCTGAATTGGGTAGAAATTGAAACTGAGAAGTGAGAAAAATACGGGGTCAGCTAGAAATTTCCCGCCGGCTCTTTTTTTCAAGAAGCAGAGAAGAAATGCTTGACTTAGTTGACGAATCTCCATCTGGCTTTTGAATACATGCACACACGTATATGAATGTATACTGTTAGTTAATTAATTATTAATTATTAAAAACTAAAATATTTCTAAAAGCTTGCTTGCCTGAGAATGAACACAGTAGATTGGTAGTAGAAGTCATAGAATGTACGATGACTTTGGGTTTTAAAAGCTTTCTGATCTTTGAAAAATAAAGGACGGTCTGAGGCAAGCAATGTGATGGGCCGACTGCCCTTTCCCCACTTTGACCACTGACCCCATAATCGTCTAGAATAATAATCTTTATTATATACATCAGCGAAACTACCGGTGTATCGGTATGTTGATCCCAGTTGTACAAGAGTATAAGACACTGGGATATCCCATAAATTAAGTCCACGAAACGAGCCTTTTAAAAACCAATACATATATGTATATCAAAACAGTACACTCAAAAAATCCGGTGTTTAACCGGATTATTAACAATTTCGGTAATAATTCATTACTAACAAATTGGTAATAATCACATTTTTGGAAATAATTATTACCCCATTATTATTATTATCTTTGAAAGTTTATAATTACATATTAGCAAATTGGTAATACATATCAGAGTTAATAATCAAACTGCAATAAATTTTAGTTGAGGGATTACATTATACGTATTTCATATGCTTTCTAGTTGTTATTTGGTGTATCTGTTAGCGCGGAGTCTAATGGACTTGGTCCGCAGTTCGAATCTCAAAATTTCAAATTTTACTACAATATTTTGATAATCATTACGCGTGTGTGTGTGTGTGACATTTTAAAATGATTTTGTTAATAAAGATTAAAATTACCAAAATGTTAACAAAATGGTACATATACGAGTACTTGTTAAATGAATATAGGTAATTTAAAATTGAAAATTACTCTCCCTGTCCAAGTGAATATCGAGCAAAGAACCTTCAAAAAGGACATTAGAAATCTCTCTAAAATTTGTTAGCACCACTTCGTCTCTATTTGAGGAATAACAGACACGGATCGCCATAAGGTAAAGTATCCATCTAAAGGGCAGAACCGCCAAAAATAAACTTCGGCCAAAAACAGTCATCACATCAGTATAGACCTATACTAAAATTAATTTATATAATTAATTAATTAATTAATTAATAATAAATTAATAATAATTAATTTATTTATTTATTTATATTTAATTTAAATCCAATAAAATCCATTGTATATAAATAGTATAACATAGACTATTTCGAAGGTAGAATTGTGACTCCTTCAGTCTAGTTTATCAATATTTTTAATTTTGCAGTCACTAATGTTATATTATTATCATGCTACTCGTGCGTTTAAATGTTAAGATAAAAGTTTGGTCGACTTAATCAATCAATTGTTTATAAATATAACAAATCGCTAACAATAAAATACTACTCATCAATGTTCACATCAATACATGTTAGGAAATGTTTTTAATATGGATTGACCTTTAACAAGGTTTTGACCACCTTAGAGACCTAACAATGCTAAAGATCAAAAGGTAAGATATTAAAATAAAATAATTACTAAATATTAAAATGTTCAAAAATATTAGTCTAGCTCCATTGTTTGGCACAAAGTTAATTTTTAGGTGTAATTTGAGCTTTTTGGCCCCTGTTAACCGCTGAATGACCCCAATAGGTCAAATATTAATATCTGAAATTGTAATTTACTTACTCATCAATAACGCTCTATTTTGAGTAACAAAGATCACAAATAATGAAAGCCCAAATCTGAGCTTTTTTCTCTAGTATACTTAAATTAGGTATAAAAATAAGATATTAAAGCCAGTTTATTGATTAATGATTTGCTTTCATACCTACCTACATTAAGTAAAAACGCTCAAGATTTGTTAATTTTTTTATGTATTATTTTTTCCCAAAATAATAATTCAATTTTAGATAAGTAGGTAACTACTTTATGTGTATAATGAAATAAAAATGAAAACTCACAATAACGAACTTCTATAAATAATGTCCATTTTTATAAAATAAAACACTTAAATAGTCCTTAAAAAAGGAAAAAAAAAAACATATTTTTGTAAACCTTTATAATATTTATTACATATTATAAAGTATAAATAACCTTTATACTTATAAAGATTTAGCTTTGAAATACCCGAAATATTGATCTCAATTTTATCTAAAATTTTAAGGATAATTATGAATAGAAATGAAACTATCTATAATTCTGATATTTCAAATACAAAATGAGGATCTTAAAGTTTACTTAGAAATGTGATTCCTTAATAGTGTTGATATATATAATGTTTTTGAAACCACCTTTAAAAATTTTTTTAAATTAACAGTATGTATATACCATATATATATTCTCTGACTAATTTCGTCTGTCTGTGACACTGATGACCTAGTTTAAATAACCTTCGTTTTATAACGCCTTTTAAAGTCTTTGAAAGGTTCAACAATTTAAGTTTGTGTCTATCAAGTATAAAATATCGAATTTATATTATATATATATATATATATATACCTTATGGCTCTTATTTAAGGTCCCCTTCTTTTTGGTCAAAAATCTCCCTTTTTTCAACTGAATTTACCCCATATGTGAAATTTTCCCCAAATTTTTTTATAACACAATGAATGATGAAACTCCCATATACATTTTTAACTAAATCAAATTCTGAAATATAAATATTTATTATATTTTTATTAATTATTTTCATTTTGGTCATGTCTTGATTTTTAAACACCATTAAAAGGCTCATTATATATCCTTTCTGTATGTTATTTGACCTGGTAAAAGGCCTGAAAGCATGAATTAACCCCCATAAAAATAAAATCTATTCGAATCGATAAAAAATAATGTTTTTTTTTTTGTTCATTTATAATATTAGAATCATAGTCAGAGTTTGATTTATCCAGTTTAAATGAGAAGAAATTTATCATTTTTGAAGTTTTAAAAAATATATTTGGGGTGTATTTAATACATGGTAGGGTCAAATTTGATCGATAATAAGGGTGCATTTTGACCAAAAAAAGGGAGAGTTTAATAATGTGTTCATTTTATATTATAATGTAATTTAGTTTAGCAGATATAATTTTAAATAATTTAGATTATTTATTTGAAGTTGTAGCGAGGTGTTGTGATGTGATACGTGAAGCATTAAAAATATTAAAAATCAAACTTGACAAAAAATCAATATTCGAATAAGGGATACTTTAAATCATAAAACTATATAAGAAAACGACACAAATGTACATTATACATATACCTATATCTTTTATATGTATATTATATATTTTATAAAAGCTTCCTTTTTTTACCGAGATTTTTGATCTTTTTCAAGTTATAACTGTCAACCCAAAACTTTTTTTGGGCCTAAAGCTAGTTTTTTTTATTCATTTATTTTCAAAAGATCTAGGTATATATATTGAGAGTGAATTGAATTATGAAGCGAGTTTTAAAATCTTTTGAATAGCAATTTATAATAATATATGTACATATAAGGTATTTTTTTAATTTTCAATATTGTTTTTTAAACTACAAAAATTTTCCATATCTTTCAACGGATCTGATGAGATAAATGACATCCTCTTTTGTATGCGCCGAATTCATCAGACAAAATTTGAGCAAAAGTGGCGTCTTGTCCGTCACACGCTGACTCACCACAATCATTATACTAAATTTTCGAAAATTTTTATAAAAATTTTTCAAAAATTATAATAATTGACTAATTTCGATGGTTTTAAAATTACCCATCAAGTACTAATTTAGCTTGGATTGCAAAAGAAATTCTTTCAATTTCTTCACCAAATTCCAGAGATTTTCGATCCAAATGACGAATCCTCTCAGGGACGTAGAAAAATAAAACACTGGAATTTAAAAAAAAAAAATTGTAAAATATTTTGAAAGGACAATATCGGAATCAGGCTAAATCGATATATGCGTGATTTTAACTATGCACACTCCTAGCAAAATGGTTGAA
>JAQIXA010004947.1:0-10293 GCA_034699045.1 Nanhermannia cf. coronata Gr-Ori-00579 | reverse complement strand
CAAGAATATCAAAAAAAAAATTTGAAAATTTAACTCTATATAGCTAAACGGGCGAATACTTTGCTCTCCCCTCGTATGATATGATGAGCAATCTTTTTGCTATAAAAATGCTTTTTTTCTTCACCTAAACCATATATTAAATTGGGCCTTGGTCATAAACTTGCAAACTTCTGAGTAACTACTGCAATACTAGTAGTCTAGCATCTACAATAGTATATTTTAAACAGTTAAGTAATACAATTATAGGTAAAATAAAAATTTTAAACCCTAAAAAAGTGTAAATCTGAGCGAGTGTTAGTTTATCCCTTATGTCTTGATGACTCTATTATCATCATTATCTTCTTGGCAAACTGAGAAATATACAGAAGAACCCTTTTTTTACATTTTTTTTTTGACTCAACACGGTTGAGGAATACATAATAATTAGAAAATCATAAAAATCCAGCCGAGAACACTTGAGGTATTTCTTACTTACTTGTATGTATTAGGTATATTTCAGGTTTTTAAATCTGTATTCCTGTAATCTGTTAAATAGGCTTGGAATAATATACCTAAATGATAAAAAAAGCTAAATTTTTTCACTCCTCATTCAATTTGGGTTCAATTTTTGGTTCTCAGAATCAGAGTTGTTTGGAAATTGAATTCTGATATTTAGTTAGGTACTCTAAACTATCAAGTAATGACACTCTTAGGCTAAATAATCGTAATTAATCGTAATTAAATCATTGTATTTCATTCAAAATCGAAAATAATTTTGGAAATTTTGCTTAAAAAATTGAAATTTATCGAAATATTGTGACAAAGTTGGAAAAAATTGACCACTTTGCTAAGGCTAACTTTATAGCTTGATTATAATTTAGGTATTTTAACATTTTTTCAAATATTTCAGGGACTTATACTGATAAATTGAATCAGAGAAAGGTAGATTTCTTAGGTATATAAGAGATTTTTAAACTATAAAGCCAGAAATTTGTGAAACTTGTCAATTAACCCTAATTCAATATTTTAAAAGATAGAAATTGTGTGTCTTGATTTGTCAAAAAAACCATCAAAATGTTCGAAATGTTTAGCAAACTGAAATTGAGGCGAAAATGGCTCGTTTTTTTGACTTTTTTAAATTGAAAGAATTTTTGATATTTTTGGCAAAATGAAGCTTTACTTGTCAGGTATTGAGTATAGTTTTCAAAAATGATGAAAAAGTCGGGTGTAACAAACCTAGGGAGAAAAATCGATATTCTTTTCTTTCTCATTTTTTGTCTCATCTAGTTCAAAAAAAACCATAGGCATTACTTCAGTAGGGTATTACTTTCCTATTACCCTACTATTCTGTTACATTTTAATACTTCTAAAAATTCAAGTTCTGAGTTTTTGGTGAGCCAAGAATAATTGTCTAGATTCAGATTTAGATAGATTACACAATGTGTTATTAAATGAGTTTTTTGGAGATTTTGCTTTAAATACTTTTTCTGTTGTGCCTGGCTGATTTTACCTCTTTTAATATACCCTACCTATATAGGTAGAATATATATGTAAGTTGTACTAAATGACCTCTTGAACCTTATACAGTACCACAGTATACAGTACCTATAGTATAGTATATACCTTCAAAAAATTATTTTGAGATATTTTTTGGGAAATGGATGGAGTAGGTTGAGCTCGACTTCGAATGAGGAAATATATTAATCGATTACCCTCAAGCTGTAGAACTCTAAAGTTATCCAGAATTACTTTTTATTACTCATACATACTTCATAGACCCATATGAACACATTTCACCTATACATACTTTAATACATAAAAATTGAACGAATTTTCAAAAATTCAAAGACATACACATAGGGCCAACTGCATATGTATCGAATATAGAAAAATTCCCATATGAATAGAGTCAAAAAATTGACTTGAAATTCGAACCTTGATTTTATTCTCCAAAATTTGTAAAATTTCACCACTATATTATAGGTAAATCTCTTTCATTTCTGTTTATGGAAAATTTTAAGATATTCGACAAGTATTTCTAATCGATTTTCAAAAAACGGCTAAATTTTTATATCTAAAGAGTAACCTATCCTATACCTATCTAATTTGACTATACCTAGATAGTAAATTGAAACCTTGTATAAAAAATAACTTTTGACAAAAATGTTGTGATACTTTGCTAGGTAATGAGATTTTTCAAACCCATTTGACAAGATAAATTTGGATATTTTGTCTATTGATGGACCTATAAGCTAAGGTACATTCTTCTCATGTGTTTCTCAAACTATAGATAAAGAATTCCAGATTTCCAGAAAAAAAATTGGGTGTCTACATTTGGAAATCATTCAAAATATCTTGAAAATATTTAAAATGGCTGAATACTTAATTGTACCTACTAGAGAATACTCAAATCAGTATTTCTCAAGATACTTATATCTATAGGTAATACTAGTATATTAGTACAATTATCTTTTTTCCTACTATTACTAAACCATAGTATGGTAATGGTATGATATGGTAGGCGCCTTTAACTCAATTATCTAGGTAAAAAATTTGAAAGAAAAAAAAACTCTAAACTCTACTCTATTATCATTTCAATTTGAAATCCAAAATGAACAAAACAGAGTCCAAATTACAGAGTATGGACAACCAGAACTTACCATACTTGTAGTATCCGTAGTATTATAATATGTAGACTGTGATTTTTATCGAAAGACTTGATCACCATAATATCACTAGTTATTATTTCTTCAACTAGAATTTCTGGGATCCAGAAAGCGCAGGATCTTATTATACAGAGAGGATTACATCACAATGTACAAGAGGGGTTTTAATAGTCGCAGACTCCATTCGAAATTCGACAAGTCCTTTTATTTTAGAAATTTTTATACAAGGATTTGCTATACTACTACTGTAATACATAGTACTAGGTAGGTAATAATACTTTATTGCACAGGATTACTTATAAAATATACATTCTACAATGAGTCGAGTCGAAGGCTTCTCCCTTTTTTTCCTAACAAATCCTATCCTATGAAATTTTTCGATAGACTGACTGATCCTGAGATTTACTTTTTCGAACCCAACCCTAATTGTATTGTATTGTAATTGTAAGGACCAAAATCCTAGTCTTTTTGGGCTCACTTTTATAGTCCCAAATCTGCTCTATCATCGATACTCTTGAGGTATACGACAAATTATATAGGATCAGTCTATAGATAAGTCTATAGATTTCAGTCTAAAAATGGTCTAAAAATGAAATTCCGAGTTCTTAGGACTTTTAGTTAGACTATCGAGATACTAGAATTTATATAGTCTTTGAAATCTCTTAAAAAAGTAAATCATAACTTTTGGTTAAAAAACACAGCAGATTTAGGAAAATTTCTTTTTTATCAAAATTTAAAGGCTTGGTAAAGATCAAAATCAGCAAAATCTATACATTCTATAGCCTAATATTTCCAAAATAATTGGCAAAAAATACCTTAAAATAAGTAGGGTACCTACTTAGCTATATATAACTTGAAATAGTGTTTTCTTTGATATTTTGGGCAATTAGCATGTCATATTTAAGCTATATTTAGATTGTCATTTGCTAATAAATTTTGCAAAAATTGATATCAAGATAATTTTTGGGCTAACGGGTTTGCCAACAGTTGTCTCGAAAAAAAAAGTTCCATATAAAGTCTCTGGTTAAATGACAATGTCCAATTAATCAACAAAAATATTGCATTGCATGATTCGTAGCTTTTATTTCTAAATAGTACCCTACTAGTACACTCGTATATTATTGCATGCCCTAGACCAATGTACATGTATATATGTATGTACAATTTTAAATGCAAACTATTGCGTGAAGAATATATAATTTAAGTTATAACTTTGTAGTACAAAGTACTAGGCCAAAAAACGGAATACCATTTGAATGAATGAACGAGTGAATAATAATTAATAAAATTAATTAACTTGAGCTGCTTCAAGTGATTCTTACCTGACTTAACCAAAAATACAAATAGACACCACTTTTTTTTTGGACATGACACCACTTGACCACTTTTGGCCCATGTTTTGAACACTAGTACATATCAAATTTCCTTTTTAAGAGAGATAAATACTTTGTATACACATATATTATCCACATGACAAATGGAATTTGAAAGAATTAATAGAATTTTTTATTTTTTTCCATATCGAGTATAATTTTTTGTATTTTACCGCACCCTACTACTATAACTAGGGATAGTAGATACTACAAATACTATTTTTTTAAACAAGTAAAATGATACTTCTCTCATTCAAAATCCTCTAAATTATACCGATTCTTATTAGAATTTTAGAATTTGAGCTTAGAAACTTGTATATTATTTCATATTTCTAAAGGTTCAAATACAAGATTAAACTACTTATTTTGAAAATTTCAAATACTCTACATTTCTAGCTCTAGAATATGTCAAAAGTCAAAAGTTATCGATATTTTGATCATAATTTGGCTCTTGCAAGAATTTTTAAATACAAAAATCTTAAGAAAATTTTCTAAAAATATTAGTATGTAACAGGAAATCGGAAAGTATACCCGATTTTACATAAATTAGGGATTTTAAAACTCAAATTTTGAAAGAATTTTAGATATTTATATCGAAATCTATGAAAAGAGTAGCAAATATTAGGTAACTAAAATGATACATATTTTAAAGATAGAAAACACCGAAAAGTGTTTTAATGTCATCTAAAAGCCATTTTAATTATTTAGATAACTCTCATTCTAGCTCTTATTTTGACTTTTAACAATTAGCCAAGTATAGTATGGACTTAGATCAGTTTTTAATAATAAAAAATACATTTACTTGTAGGTATCCCTAGTTCTAGTCATAAGGGCTAGACAATGAAATAGTACTTTTAGAATTTTTGTACTACTACAGGAATACTGATATATCTCGTAATATATGAAAGTGGAAATCAATCCATTTCCAATTGTAAAATAGTAATATCGAAATGGGCTCGAGACTTTTGTATTACCTATTTATATTAATAAGCCTTTGAAATATTAGATTAGCTTTATAAGTATAGGTACTACTGTACTGTACTTTAAACATTATAGTAAAGAGTAAGTAGTGCATTATGTAATGGACAATATCCAAAACCAATTTTTATAAAACATTTCTCTGGGTCTTTTTGGACAGATTGACGCTCGTAAAGTAAAGTATGGCCAGTCCAATAGTAGTAGTAGTACAAAAAAATAGTTTAGACAAAAAGCTACTTAATATACTTACCTACTTGAACAAATTACAAAATATTTTATACTTATAAAGATATATCTACACTTACACTTATACTTGGGATTATACAAAAGAATTCCCTTTTATTTTGGTCAGAAATTGAGAATTTCTGATACTTATTTTACGAGTAGAGAAGGTAAAATTAAGTAAGTCTATGTCTCTGTATTCTAAATTCTAATCCAATAATCTAGTCATATACTTATAAGTAAAGGTATACTTAATACTACCCTTAAATTGAAGCAAAATACCATCACAAAAGCACAATTAAAATTCTAGTACCTAATTAGAGTTAAAAAATTTAAAATTCCACAAATAGTTTTAAATTGATAAAATGGGTCAAAAATAATGAAAGATTATTTACACTGTCTGATGTTAGTGTATATCAGCTATAGCTATAATACGGAATTCGGATAATATCAGTAGGGTATGTAATAAAAAGTTCAGAATAATCCAAAATCCCGTTTTTCTTATTCATTTATTGAGAATTTGAGCAAAAATATTGAAATAATTTAGAAAAATTTGTAAAGCATGGTTATTTCAGTGCTTTCTTAGCAGCTAGGGACGTATTTTGAATTTTGGGAATATATTTTAAGGTTTATTAAGGTTTGAAATTTTTGAATTTATTTTGAAATTTTGAAATGCGAGCTAAGAATGAGGACTTGATATATGTCCAGTGCACTTTATCTTATTTCCATTTCATTTCTCTCAACTTTCAGCCAAGTTCCAAAGTCCATAAAGTTCGTTTTCTACAAAATTCGGTTTTTTTCTTCTAATACTTAAGCCTAGTACTTTGGAGTTTGGAGTTCATATATGAGGAAAGGAACTGGCCATTCTCCCCCCTTTTTTGGGGAAATTGAGGGTTTTTTGGGCTTTGGTGATTTCAAATTCAATATACTAATACTATACCAGTATAGTGATATTTACCTATAAGAAATAAGGAAATAAGTAAGTATATAAAGTGCCTTATGTATAAAGTAGGTATATTTAAGAGAAAGAAAGAGAGAAAAGCTTTAATGCTTCAGCTCTCTGCAGATAAAGCCCTTAATGTTCGCCAGTCACGAGAACTTTGGCCAGCACTACGAGAAACCCTTACCCTGGATAATACCCGGTAAAATCTCAAACATTTTCTACTTTATTTTACTTTTCTAATATCCATATAGATACATAGTACTTACCCTAGTAGGTAGGATATTTAACTGAACTGAACTTGATATATATGCTATTTTTCTATTATATTTATTAAGTATTTTGGTAAAATACAGACATTTTCGCAAATTTCAAAATGTCAAAAAATTCTCGACTTTTTTTGCCAATTTAAATCATTTATGGTGCAGGTTCTCTCCTTTGCTATAATTCTAACCAAATTCTAAACAGTACCCTATCTATCAAGTAAAAAAATTGATCAGCTCGAGTACCTATAATCCCAATATCTCCAACCAACTAATCTACCTATCTCATATTTCAAATTATTTATTTTTTAAAGCAAAAAAGTAGTGGTTAAATTATCAAAAAAAGTCAAAATACGAATTTTTTAAGCTTTAAAAAATTACTTTAATTGACTTTACTTGACCTTAGTTGACCTTTCGAAAACAGGTATGTACATACACTATAAAGTCTTTTAAGTTTTAACATAATCCTAGAAAATAAGAAAACAATTTTCGAGGACTTTATAGATAAATAGGTTTCTTATAGTAGAAAGAATTGACTGTATTTTTCAATCCTGTAAGACTAAATTTAAGCTGATTTGATTCCAAAAATTAATATAACATCAAATTGGGCATTTCTAAACAAATCAGATACAAATATTTTGACTGCGCGTGTTGTTAGACAAATTTTTTTTGATCAAATGACAATAAATAAGACTATTCGTACCGTATTAGAGTAGATAGGTAAGTAAATTTAGAATTCAGAAATTCTGAATTCTAGACTCGAATTTACTTCTACTTACTTGACTGGTTAGGAGATATATTACCTGGATAATTCATAAATGCTACTACTTATGTACTATGTATATATAAAAGCATTAAAATTACATATTCTTATTTTGGACAAATCCCAAGTACAATACAAAAGTACCTACATTTATCCATATTATATGTACCTTCATAAATATACTGAGAAATTTATGAAATTCAGAGGCATATTTCTAAAAGAAGCATTTTTAATTAAAAGTATAAATCTCAAAGTTGGACTTGTAAATTTGTACAATTGTATGGAAATCTGAAAATTTATCAAATTTATCAAAAAACAGATGCACACTTTCTCATAATACTATTTAATATTTAATCATTTTATAAGATTCAAAAACCCTACAAGTTCTTGTAGGGCGTAGGATACTTTACTATAGGGTAGATAAACAAATCTTGAATTTTTTTTGCGAATAAAATTAAATGAAATTTCCTCAATTCATGGTAAAATATGGATATAATTCTCATACTTGTATATACAGATTACATTACATTATATCATCTTTTTTTGCTCGAATTTGATAAAAAAAGTTTATGAGAGTTTGGGAAATTCGGTGGAACCAAAACAAAAAAGAATTAAGAGATTAGCTATGGGAGAAGATTTTAAATTTTCGGATAGGTAAATTACATATAGGTATTATACCTACTTATGTATGTACGAGTATGTACCTTCTTATTATAAATTTTTTTAGAGTTTTGTTTTTGGTTTAAAGGTATAAAATACTGTATTATAGTTTAGGGCTATCAGGTCGATTAGTACTAATGTATTATTTAGGTATGGAAAAAATATCCTCTCAGACTTGATTAAAATTAAATGTAACTCTATTTATCTCCCCAAAGGTTAATTAGCCTGATGTTTTTGCCCTCACAAAGGTATTGTATATAACATAAGGTATATCTACCTACACATAAATACACAGGAATATATCTATAATGAATAATGAACAATTTCATCTTGATATTGATACCGCCGAGATGGATGAAATATCCAAGTAAAAACTGTCAAAAATCTCATTTACCTTCGGATATCTTCGGCTTTTAGGCCTTTCTATGTTAAACCTCATATAAAGGCCAGAAATCCCATTATAAAACGAAGATATCCTTTCACATAAAAATTTACTCTCTTTCAATCTTTGAAATTAGATTTAGGCTGATTTGATGAATTTTTTTCAAATTTGGAATTAAGTAGGTATAACTTTTACAAAAATTATTATTACCACTCCGTATACTCGTATTCTACTGATACCTCTCTTTTGACCTCATTAAACAATTATGAATAAATTTTGACAAAATTGGAATGTTCATTTGCCAAAATTGACCTTTAACAAAAACTATGATGACATTATTCTACAAATTCTACAGGACTTGCAAATACAGATAGAATATAAAATTTTCAAAATTTTTGAAAAAATTTCGAATTTTTTAAAGCCTATTAGCTGAAACCAAGCATAAAAAATTAAACTAAAAAACCAAAAGCTTAAATCAAAGCCAAAATCTCCATAAATAAAATTCAAAAAAAGATGGGTCTTGATAAGTAGCTTTGGTTTGAATACACACATGATATGAATAGTAGTAGATAGTTATTTTTGTTTTTTGATAATTTTGAATTCAGATGTAGGTAGGTACTATCCATATATGTACACAATGATTAAAATAGACTTGTTTTGTATATCCTCAACAAAAATAAAATGAACATTAAGGCCAAAATTATATGTATAGGTACACAATATAATTTGATACTAGTATGTACAATAGGCAAAATAGGTAGTATATTGACAAGTTAATCTATTAGTGTATTATACTCTCTGGTCTCTGGTTAGGTATTATTTAAACATTAATTCAATATTTTTGGAGCTCAAACACAAGCTCAGGTTTGCTGACTCATTTAAAGTTACATTTATTTCTATTTCAAATATAACCTTACTACTACCTATATGTGTATACTACTATGATAATATTCTATACTTCACTTTTATTTACTACAGAATACGATATTACTAGTAGTTAATGTTAATACGAAAATCGAAATCCAAGTCCGGACTTTCGAGTAATTTAGCTGTCAGCCCTCAATCTTACCCCTATAATACTTACTAGCAATGTAGTACCTATACTTACTAGTAATTCGGAAAAAAATTTCTCAAAGTATGATTTGATTTCTTGTAAAATTACCCAAAAACTTGTCTTGCCAATCATTTGAGATTTACTGAGAATTACCTATGAGTAGTATGAGGATATGAGATTCGAGTTTTTTTTTGTAAACTGTCAAATTAGCATGTGATTTGAGTTTTGAGGAAGGTAGGTAAGTTTTGATTGAAAAGTGCCAAAGATTTGTTTGTAAGTGTTTATTTGGGTAGAAAAAAGGATCCTTGGGGGTTCTTTGATATGGTTTTTGTTAGTAGTAAGAAAATATGGGTAAGATTGTAGGGGGGTCCCTTTGTACACTGCAGGGTAGTAAGTATATACTATCACTGTGCTATTATCCCTTTGTCAAAGAAAGTCAACAATTTGACATTTTTACAAATTACCCTGCATATGTACTACTACTAGTATATAGGCTAAAAGTAAAGTAACCCTTATCTATATTATTTTTATATTTTTAGGCAAGTCTAGATTAACGACAAGGGATCAAAAATTAATAACTTTTGATTTTCATAAAATTTATTGAGCTAAAATTTTCGGTTGAAAATGGGTTTAAAATCAGGACCGATTGGTTCAAAACCGCCTGTTCCAAATTATAGATTCTACTAGAATTTACCCAAAATATAAATTTTTAGTGTTCTGTGACAAATGGCCTAAAAAAAGAACCTACAGACAATAGGCCTAGTCCTACATTAATTAAGCCATTTAATGCTTTTAATCAAGTCTGAGACACTAGTCCTACAGATGAAAGGCCTACAGAGACAAATGGCTTACAGACTAAGCACCTACAGACAATACATCTACTAACCGCTCAAATTGTAGGTCAAAAATTGCTTACATTTAATCTTAGAATAGGAGATCTGAGATCTGTAGGCCATTTGTCTGTTGTACATTTGTCTTTTTGGTCAAATGTGGCTATAGGCTTTTGTCTGTAG
>JAQIXA010004946.1:0-10296 GCA_034699045.1 Nanhermannia cf. coronata Gr-Ori-00579 | reverse complement strand
TGTTATTTTTTTCACTTTTTTCTACTTTTTGACCTTTTTTAAGGTCAAATTAACAGCCAAAAAAAATTTTGGGCTTAATACTAGTTTTGTATAAAATTACAAAACAACTCAATACTACAATATCAATACTGTTAGAAAGATAAATACAGAACAAGAATCTAGCAGAACTTGATATTAATGTCGACCTCAATAATAAAACTTGGAATTAATGAGAAAAATATGAAACATAATTTAATGATTTTATAATTAATTATACCCACTTAATATAAATAGATCATCTAGTATAACTATGTTTACATTAAAAGAATAACTTTATGATTGTTTTTACAATCAGAAAGTATTGCAAAACTCGTGGTGTTAAAACGGGTCACCTGCAGTTACTGTATATAAAGCATAGGGAAATGATTAACAACAAAAGAGAAAATGGTTAAAAAATTCAAAAATAATATAAAACTATGTATTAAGCCCCAATTTTTTTGGGCTGTTAATTTGACCTTAAATTAGGTCAAAAAGTGAAAAAAAATAAAAAATTGGAAATAATCGCCCAACCCCCGTATCGAACCCAGAGCCTCTTGCTCGTAACATAAAGCGCTCGCTAATTACGCTATGTGGACAGTTCATATTTTTAAGTTTGAAATGTCTCTTACAACCAAACCTATTCGTGAACCCAGGAAATCTGTTCATTATTATACTAATTTTTTTTTAAAAGATGAAAAATCATCCTCCTGTGACCTATTCTTAAAGAAATATAAATGTCTACATGCACTGGAAATTGCTATAATTTGAAGCATTTTCTTGTATGTAGCAAAATTTTAGACCAATATATATTGGTCTAAAACCTAAATATGGAAGACATTCAAAATCTAAGAAGGCACTTTTTTTTTATCTTTTAACTCAAAATTTGTATATTTTATTTAGGTACATACTTGCTCTACCCCATGTGCTTACCATTTAATTCAGATGTTCTGACTAAATGTATCATGTATATATACAGATAATATATAAACACTTGAAATACCCGTGATATAAATCACGGTCTAGTTTAGTTTAAATGAAACAAAATTCATTTTGTCCATTATAATAAATAAATAAATAATAATAAATAAAAGTGATTTCATTTGTATTGTTTATTTTATATTTACTACATAAATTATAGAGTGACAATATCCAGCATTTTATAAAAAATTGTCCATTGTCTTTTGAATTAAAGAATTGCAAAACATCATATTTTACAATTTTTTTTCTAAAATATTTTTGTTTAAGAATTTGAAAACCACTTTCCATATTACCTATAATATTTGTATCCTAAAACTTATACATATTCTCAATTTTCTGACACTTGCAGGTGCATCACGTCAAGTCAAAGTCCTAGATTTTGTTTATTTTTATCATTCTCGTCATTCAAAATTTGAGGATTATTTTTATTATGAAAATGTAAAATTGATCTCTGAAAACTAAGGTACAAATACGAGTATAATTATGTTATGGGTTTAAAATTCTCATAAGAACAATAATTATAAGTCGAATGAACTCTTGAAAAGACAGGTTTTAAATAATAAGTCTTAAACCGGCTGGATACCTAACACTCATTAAAAAAATACTTTATCTTTACAAAAAGTTTATGATTTGAAATATTGTCCATTAGAAAAAAAAATCCTGCAAGTGCGTTAACTGAACTTGAATACTGAAAGTTTTGGCATAAAATTGGAGCAATTGAAATTTTCAAGGTTTTAGTTCAAGAAAAAAATGGAGTTCAAAATTTTCTATTTTTCGACAGTAGTTTTACTAGTACCCAGTACATGGTCAAGTGCTTTAAATGAAGAAATTTTTGAAACTGGAACTACTAAGGAACCAGGAAGTTTTACTACTCATATACCAGCTTTTGGTGAAGAAGAAGAACAAGCCAAAATTTATCTTGAAGAACTAGAGGCAAGATACTCGAAAGAATGTTATATTCAAACTGAAAAACGATGGAGGTAAATATGCTAAATTTAATAGTACCTAATCTTAAAGAATTAGGAAGATAAATTTTTTAATTAATTTCAGATATGTCACAAATGTAACCGATCATAATGAGGAAATATCGGTAAGTTTTTCAAAAAATTATCAAAATTTCTCGCATTTTTCATTTCATTTTAGATCAAAGGATTGAACGAGTTCAATAAATTTCAAGCTTTGGTTCAATCCGAGATTATTAGTCGATTTCCAAACTGGAAATCTTTCAAAAATCCAGATATTCGCAGAGAATTTCGATTCCTTTCGATTCAAGGACCAGGCACTATGTCTCCAAAACGAGTCGATGAGGTATGTTATATATTGACAAATTTGATTAGGTACTGAATTTACTGATTACCTAATTAATATTATCTAATAGATGAACTCAATCATATCTAATATGGAAGCAGGTTATGCCAAAGCCAGAGTTTGTGATTATAAAAATCGAACAAAATGTGATCTTCGACTTGATCCAGGTTCATTTGGAAAAATAATCTACTCAATATTAATTTTTTTTTAAATATCGTTAATTATATTATGTAGAGATAACTGAAAAACTTCGTTCTGTTCGAGACTATGATGAATTAGCATACTATTGGCTCGGCTGGCATGATTCTATCTCTAACGCTGTCAAACCTCAAAATTATACTCGATTTGTCGAATTTCAAAACGAACAATCTAGATCTAATAGTACTTACCTAATACCTTATAAAAATTCAAATAATATTAGAAATTATGATTTTTTTTTAGAATTTCGAGATGCATCAGAGGAATGGGCAGCCTATTATGATACTGGCGAGGTTGATTGGACCGCTGGAGTTTTCAAAAATGAAATGAAGAAATTATGGAGTGATTTAAAACCCAAATATTCGATACTTTATGCATATGTTCGAATGAAATTGAGAGCTGTGAGCAAAAAACATGAGCAGAAAATTAAAAGATTTGGCTATATTCCAGCTCATTTACTTGGTAAATAAGCTAATCTTGAAATTGAGTAGATAATTAATAACTTATTACTATCATTTATTATTATTTTACTAGGTAATATCTGGGCTCAGGTAATCTAAGATTTTAAGATTAGATAGTCAATTGATTGCTTAAAATATTAATTGAAAATGATTTTTTATCAAAGGATTGGTCTGCAATTGAATCTATAACAAAACCTTACCCTTCAGCACCAAGTTTGGACGCGACTAAAGCTATGAAATCAAAAGTATGTAATTATGTATCTATACATAATAACATACATTTTCTACGAATATTTTTTTTCCATTGGGTTAAAGACCCTTTTTACAAGATTAGGCATAAATAGAGTTCTCAATTAGGGTTTTCCCGACTCGGGATACGAAATACACGTTCGTGTATTTCGGGTATATTTGGGTGTTTTTTAATTACTTTTTGACAAATGAAAAATTTTAATTTTAAAGTGATATTGAAACTATTAAAAATTCAAAAAATTTTCAATTTTTATTCAAAGGTATTTTTTCTACAAAATTTTGAAATTTTTTTTAAAATGTTAAAATGATTTTTAATGATTTCTAATGATTTTTCTCAAAATTGTAATTTTCAAAAATATCTGAATATACACGGGACGGTAGGGTGTATTTTAACACGGGTACCTGAATACGCGAAAATACCGAATTGAGAAATCTAGGAATACATAAGTTATCTTAATATTAATATTTAGGGCTATAATCCAGTAAGATTATTTGAAGAAGCGGATAAATTCTTCACTGACATGGGACTATTAAAAATGACCAAAACCTTTTGGGAAAAATCGATGCTGGAAAGACCAAATGGTCGTGAGGTCGTTTGTCATGCTTCTGCGGGTAATTACTCTTTTATTTTTACTATTTTACATTAATATATTATATTTAATCTTAATTTTTTGCATATATTTGCAATCTGCAGAAGACTTGTGTACTGGTAGAGGAAATACTGATTTCAGAATCAAACAGTGTGCTGTTGTAAATATGTAAGTTATGCTGTATAACCAGTTATATTATTGCTATTCATTACTTCTGATTTCTAAAACACATTTGATTTTAGGGATCATTTGATAACTGGTATAGGAGAGCTTAATAAAATCTCAATAATAAATGGTCAATGATTTTTTAAAATTTATCGACAGCTCATCATGAAATGGGACACATTGAGTAAGCAAAAATCATAAAGTTTTTGAAATTAAAAAAAAGCTGATGATTGCCTAATTTAGATACTTTATGCAATACACAAATCAATCATACATGTTTCGAAATGGAGCAAATCACGTAAATTTCAAATTTAATCGGAAATACAAACAAAAAAATAGTTCAAAAATTGAGTCTCTGAATATAAATATATTCAAAATTTTAGGGATTTCATGAAGCACTCGGTAAATAATTTAAGATATTTTGTAGGGTAATATAATATGGTTTATATTTAGCAGCAATTATTGGGCGAGTAAATCGAGCCCTTACTTTTCAACTTTGCTTTCTCTTTGTCCTTATGTCTGCCTGTCTGTCTATCTCTCTGTATGCTCGTGGCATAACTCGAGATCTACTCGACCGATCTTGGCCAAATTTGGCATAAATGACCCTTATAAAGTCTAATTGTACATTCTTGACAAAAAGTTTCATATTGCCCCATCCCTTAGGGTCAGGGACCCTTTAAGGAAAAAGGAGGTTTAATTGGTTCTATAGTTACTAAAGATAAGAGGTTATCGATGGCTGATATTCCGAATCTGACATCCATTTAACCGGAAAATTAACCTTTGACCCCGAAAAATGGGTCAAATTGAAAGGCCTTCATCGCTTTACTCTCCCAATTTATAATCACCTGCTAAAGAGCTGTTGATTAAGTCCAAGTTGTATAAATATAAACATTGAAAAATATTTAATTTTTTAATTTTTTAAATTAAACAACCCAGGTGATGCTTTAGCTCTGGCCGTGACAACTCCAAAACATTTGAAATGCTCCCTTAATCTAGATATGGGACTTGAGGATATCGATTGCAGTAATAAAAAGAACTCTGTCTCAGATTTACATGTCACTGAAACTGATATCAATTACTTATTTAGAATGGCCCTGAGAAAGGTTCCAATCTAATCAAAATATTTTTTTTGCATAATTTAAATAAACCGATTTGAAATCGATTTCTAGTTTGCATTCTTTCCATTTGCAATTTCAATGGAATCTTGGAGATGGGAAGTTTTTGAGGAAAATCTCAAGGTAAAAATCCAAATAGAGTTCTCAATTCGGGCATTTTTTGTGAATTCGGGTGCCGAGTTAAAATACACTCGTGTATATTCGGGTATTTTTGAAAATTCCTATTTTAGAAAAAAATCATTAGAAATCTTTGAAGATAATTTTTACATTTTCAAAAATGTAAAATTGAAAAAAAAATTTTTTGAATTTTTTTAAAGTTTCAAAATCACTTTTAAATTAAATTTTTCATATTTCAAATAATTTTTAAAAAATACCCGAATATACCCAATCTCGAGTTGTGATCAATTAAACACACGCGTGTATCCCGAGTCAGTAAAATCCGAATTAAGAACTCTACATATGACAATTTGCAAAATTTTAAGTATAATTTCATTTTTTAGGAGGAAGATTACAGTAAAAGATGGTGGGAGATAAGGCGAGAGACCCAGGTACTTTTGAAAATTTTTGTATGATAATTAAAAGTTATTGATTTTATTTCAGGGTATCGTACCACCAGAAACGCGAGATCCAACCAAATTTGACCCTGTAAATTTTTTTTTTAATTTCAAAAAAAAAATTACATAACTTTTCTATTAATTTTTCATAGGCTGCAAAATATCATATTGTTGCAAATGTCGAATACATCAGATACTTTATCAGTCACATTCTGCAATTCCAATTCTATGAGGCAATGTGTATAACAGCTGGAGAATTTAGTCCAAATGATCCAAATTCAAAACCACTCTTTAAATGCGATTTTTCTGGGAGTAAAGAAGCTGGGAAAAAACTGGGTGATATGATGAAGTTGGGTTTTTCAAAGCCTTGGCCTTTAGCCCTAGAAATCCTCACAGGTAGTCCAAAAATGAGTATGGATTCACTTATGAGATATTTCGAACCATTATTCAAAAAACTTGAGAAAGATATTAAAAAAGCTGGAGAAATTTCATGTTTCGGTTCTGATTGTGAGCCATTTGCAGCTGAATTTACGGAAAATCACAAAGCAAAAGAAGAAGGCTTATAAAACTGGCTCAAGGTCCAAAATAGTTACATTATATATAAGGAACAAGGATGCTCTTTCGATGTGTTGAAAGTGTTATTTTTACAATTTGCCCATTCTTTGATTCGAAATGGATTTTTTTCCAAAATTTTAAAATCCCATTTTCGACATCACGTTTGATCACATCTTTGAAAAAATGACGTTTTTTAATTGTCTCAAACTTGTATAATCGTAAAGTTTAATAACTTTATAATATTTTGACACCAAATAGAGGCTTATGTCTAAACGGTTTCAAAATTTATAACGCTTTGGAATGAAATTTTTATAACTATTTAGAATTAAGCTAGGAAACGGTTTTTCTTAAGGTAACCCTAGCGCAGTAATTAGCATAATTGGATTCTAACATGGAACATGTAAATGCTAAGTTAGTTCAACCTCTATCGAATGACATTTATATCATGGAAATCGGGCTAATGTTCTTTGAGATATTCATACTCAAAGTAGGTCCAGTTAGTTAAAAAGCACCCTGTATATGCTTTATTTCGATTTTTTATTTTGTTTTGACGTATCTATTATTAGTAATAAGAGTATTGAGAGGATTAATTATTTATTTTACTGTTAAAATAGGGTATACAAAAATGTTTAAAAGGGTTTTATAACTAATCAAAATTTTAAGATTGGAGTAATCATAATGTATAACACCCTAACCTAATCAAAAATATATAATATTGAAGTTGATATATATAATAGAACTTGGTTATTACGTGAGCATAAAACACTTGTATTTTAATTAAATTGTGTAATTATAATTAATAAAATCCCCTTTTAATATATGTTGATGTCATATATAAACAGGCTATAAATTACAAAATATCACATAAAGGAATATCATAAGTGTTGAAAAATCATATATCAGTAAATATGGGGAAAATTTGATAATTTTTTATTTTTAAATAAAATTTACTTTAATAATGAGATCAAAAAGTTTCTTACTAAAATTGTTTCTAATATATAATTTTAGTAAATTAATAAAATCTCAAGATACAAAAGTAGACCTAGAAATAATAAATTTAGATTTATGGTCAGAATCATTTCAAAATAGCAAAATTTTAATTTACATACAATTCGAAGAATATTCAGGGTTGAATTTTTGGTCAATTTCTATTCCCTACACCCTGTATGATTACAGTAACTATATGCTGCCAAGTTCGCAGAATTTACTATTTAAAAATCAAAATGTATCAAATATTAAATATACATCGAAAGTCTCATCAATTTGGGCCTTCACAGGGGAGAGACGACGTTTATTGAGAAGCAAATGCAAAATTTTATATGAAAATAGAGAATATAAGAATAGAACTGGTACATATTATTTAAATGAAATTTTTTTCTTTATAACTCCAAGTACAAATTTGGGTCATATATTTCAATATGTGCCCATCACAGTATTTAGTTACATAGTGAATATAGGCTATACTACTACAAGTCATAGACTACTCACAAATAAAAATTATTTTGTGGGAAAAATCAAATCTCTCAAAATGTTTCATAAGGAAGATTTTGATTCTTATAGTAATACCATTAATTATTACTTCAATATGTACATTATGGACGTAGTGGACCCCACTATAACGAATTATCGTGAAAAAATATATAAATTAAAAAAACATAGTGAAAGTGAAATTATATCAAATATTCTCCGATTCTTATATGTTGATGGTAAATTATTAACCACAATTGATAATGTTCATAACCTGACTGTGGCTCAACGAGTTTTGATGGACATCTCATTAAAATTTCATAAAAATAAATTGACCCTAAATAATAGTGATGTAAGAGGAAAATGGATAAATTACAGGTTTGATGAAGCTGATGAAGATGATGTTGAAGATGATGAAGATGATGATGAGGATGAGGATGAGGATTACAAAATTGATCAAAGTATATATTCAGAAGCATATATGTACTATATTATTGATGAAAATATTTATTTTGATTTTATACCTTTAAAAGAAACGGGACAAAATTTCATCACTTGTTCGCCCATTTCAAAAAATAAGCTGGATTTTTCATTCTATGCCACAGCATTTGACCTGGGAACTTTTTTATGCCTTATTTCAACCTTTGGAGTTATTTTTATAGTATTTAGTCTGGCTTTAAATTATTCAAAAAGTGAACTTTTCACGATTCTTACAGGCTCAATTTTAGAACAAGGTGTTGATATTGGGGTACTTTTAAAAAGTTAAAAAATATTTTGTATATTTATATTTATTATTTGGCTCTTTGGGATTGGACTCGTTGTTTCCAATGGATTTAAAAGTCTTGTTACCTCAGGGCTGATTGCACCTTTAAAAAAAGTTTATCCAATGGATTTGAAGGATCTGATTGTCAATATTTATGACATTTATGATTTTAGAGCATTTGCGGATATTTCAGATATATATGCTGAGAACGAGCTGACTCTTCGTCTAGATTCGACAATTAAAAATATAAAAAGTTACAATACGAGTGAAGAATGCTTGAAAAATTGCAAAAATACAATATATTCTAAAATTGTTGATAATTATTTGTTTTCAGATACTCGCATTTGTACGAGTACTAATCATAGTAGAGGTATATATTGCCAAAAATTAATGATTAATATTGGCTCAACTACAAAAATGAGGAAAGTATATTATCAAGTATTTTTAAAATCTAAAGATTTGATGATGCAAAAGTACAATACTGATTGGCTACAAAAGGACGAGATTAAATTTCAATATTTAGTTGAATTTAAAAAATGTGAGAAATCCGCTCTAATTGTCAAAAAAGACCATTTAGATAAGTTAAAACCATTTTTAAACGGAAAATTAGATGAGAAGGTTAAAATGGCGAAAAATGATTTTATGACCATTGTTAATGGCCAATATTTTGTGAATATGCCCAACTATGAAGTTGTCAAACGCTTCAGATTGTATGTAGAAGCTGGGATTTCTGAAAAATGGAGAATTTTAATTGAGGCTAAGAAAGGGGATCATGATTTATATGCAAAATATTTCCATTTGGAAAATGTGACCAAAATTGAAAGAGAATTTCAACCACAAAAATTAGTTTCAAATATTTTGACCACATTTATCATACTTTTTGGTGGAATTATAGTAAGTTTTATGGCATTTATTTACGAATATGATCAAGTCAAGATTAAGATGTGCTTGCAAATAATGAGGGAAATGTGCTTGAAATTATTCTTAAAATTTATTCACAGGGTTAAGAATTTGAACAAAAATTTGTTTTGTAAAATTTAAATATTATAATTATATCATATATGATTAGAAAATTTTGTTAAATAAAATGCTTCTGAATATAAATTTTTCATTTCATTTATATATATATTATAGTATAATATTATTACTAAACAGTAACAGCTTTTTAGCAGTTGATTATATTATAAATTAGGTGAAAAAGGTATTTTTGCTATTTTTGGAAGTCCAGCCAATTAACCCAAATCTTTTAGAAGTATGTATTCTGAATTCTGAACCACGGTAATCCATTAATTGAGCAATCTCAATTTGTCTCAAATATGTTACGGTCCTGGGAATCCCAGAATTTAAACTGCAAGATTTACTAAAATCAGTCTAGAAAATAGGTTTATGAATTTATATCATTTAGGTCAGAATCATTAGATCAATTTTAATGGTAAAAGAGTATTCAGCCCACAACTTCGCCCCTAGAGGAATTTACATGCGGTACAATGGGGGGAATGAGTTAGGCCCTTTAGTGAACATAATCGCTATCTCAAATTGAAATGCGGCTGAAAATTCCAACGTTGCTTAAGTTCGAAAATGGGATATGAGAGAATTTTTTGGAATTCTAAAATGGCGTATGATGTTTCGGCTCAATATTGAAGCAGCCTATTCAAAAAATCATAATCCTGATATTTTCTGCAAAAAGAATCAAAATAAATTTCAAAAATACCGACAAATACTTTAGTTAAACTTGAAATTTATCTTGACTCATTTTGCCATAAAATTTCAGGTTTATGATTTTTTGAATAGGCTGCTTCAAGATTGAGCCTGAAATATTAGTATACCCCATTTTGGAATTCCAAAAAATTCTCTCATATCCCATTTTCGAACTTA
>JAQIXA010004945.1:0-10303 GCA_034699045.1 Nanhermannia cf. coronata Gr-Ori-00579 | reverse complement strand
TGCAAAATGCCAATTTTGCAAACGAGATCAAAAATGACAATTTTAAAAAGTCAAGTTCGGGACTGGACAACCTTATCTTATCAGACATAAAATCTAATAAAATCACCATAATTACCAAATTGTCAAATAATCTTGTGACTAGGATACTATCGTTAATAATATAAAAGATAGATATACCTAAACTCGAATCTATGACCACGCAAAATAAAATAAAAAATTTTTGTCTGTTCACTGATACAACTCATGCCTATGTTGTCTTCCTCTATTCTAGTAATTTAAATTTAAAAAAAAATTAAAGGTTTGGTTTGTTTTGCAATAGAAAGGATAACTTTTTTATTTTATTAAATTCTTCTAGCTTGAGCCTATATATGTATATTAGCAATTAATTTCGATAAATAAATTAAAGATGCATCGAGAATTAGTAAAATCGAGATTATAAAATCGAGTACCTATAAGTATAAAAGTTTGAAAATGAATTTTATTGATTTTATTGATACGCATACTAAAGACAATCATTATCATTATTAAAATTAGAAATGCTCTCTACAAATAGTTTATTTACTCTATTGCTTTATTTGTATGCAAAAAAACATTTAATGGTACTAGTATAGGTACTGGTATTTTACTTAATTGACAAGAATTTTTTCTCTGACATTTATAACTACCGCTTGATTGATGGGCGGAAGAGAGGCTACAACATCTTTGTAATTTTCTGGTAATGGTGCAAGTCCTTTTTTAAAATATCCATTGCGGCTGATTGTCATACTTTGATGAGATTTATCCCTGCGATCAAAAGATTAAAAAAGATAAAAAAAAAAGTTTAAAAAATGGTAATGTATATGTATAGAAAATATTTTCAAATTCGAACCTGGCTGAACTTGACCGCTTCGTAATTACCAAATCCTTAAAAAAAGTCTCATTAAGTAATTTTGTTTTATATTTGTTCCATACTAGGCTATAATATAAGTAGGGTATTCTTACTTCAGATGCAGAACGATTTAATGAATTATGATTATGATTATTATTGGTGACATTTTGCTTTAGTTCATTCTGTTCCAAAAAAGTACAATTATTTTTAGATTTTATACCTACTTAAAATTTAACACCTGTAATTCATTAAATTCCAATTCCTTTGTGTTAAGTAGATTTTGTGTCAACATTTTGGCCCATTTAGCGTCCTCGAGTAGTCGTCTCGTTTCTTTCAAATCTGCTTCTAATATGCAAATTTTTTCCTTATGGAAATTCAACTCTTGCTCTAGTACCTCGGATCTTATCTGTAAAACAACAAGACTGAAGACTTATGTTATATGATATAGGTAGGGTACCTACATATAGAAACTGCTTATTATGTACCTTACTAATACCCTACATATCTAAACATAGGTAAGTATAAGCTATTAAAATAGTGGGTCTGAAGTCTGAAGTCTGATCTTAAGTGCAAATTTTCATAAGCACCTAATTCTAAGTTGTATTTATTGTTATTGTTTAAAAATTCTAAAAATTTAAAAATTGTTTAAAAATCCTACTTACTTGTCCATCACTTTGTAAATAGTATTTGTAAACATCACTGTCCCCTTTCGCTAATTGTAATTGAAATTTCAAATCCGAGTTTTCATACTTGAGAGTTTTTAATTCTTCCTGAAGTTTGGAATATAGAATATCGTCAAAATTTTGCTCGAAGTTTGGTTTTTCATTTGAAATTGACATTTTTTACACTTGAAAATCCTCAGCAAAAAAATTGAACCTCTTATTTCTCAGCTCGAAAATTTAATACTGATTTGGTTATTAGAAATTTTAGACTCTTTAATATAATATTTACGGAAATAGAGAAGTTTAGTTTTTGAAGCTTATAAATGTCTACTAGTAGGTATTGTACATAATATTTAAAATAATACCCCACCTTAGCCTATGTATATTATTATAAGAAATATTGACCATGAGTAACTTACATATAAGATAAATAGTAGTATGATATAGGTACTTTAAGTAATTTTTCATTGATCCGATTATCGGCTAAACAAATCAGAGTACCCTACCTAACTTCTTATAGTTAATATCTACCCTACCTTTTATAGAAAAAATCAGCTAAAATCTATTACCTATGATGATTCATATCAGAAAGGCTATAACTGAGGGCAAAAAACCGAAAAATCGAGAAATACACTACTTAACTGAAGTCATTCCCTTCAACTTCAACTTGAAAAATCGAGATTTTTTGAAGTATGCAGTAGTAGGGTTCGGTACATATAGTATAGTCACTGTATAGTACTGTATAGGTAACTAGTACATACCTAGTAATTTAGTCTTGGAATCACTCAATTGATTTAGTAATAGATTTGAAGAAATCATGCAAATGCGTAGGTAATTCATCTACCAAAATCCAATAAATTATAATGTACCCTATCGGCCTTAATCCCTATCACATTATAATTTTTAGAAAACATTCAAATGTATTTATTTGTTAGGTGCCTATATGTACATACATGACTATATCTTTTAAAGAGACTAGACTTATTAATATTGTTATTATAAAGGCACACATCATTAGGTACGTAGTACGTACTATATAGGAACTTAACTTTATATTAGTTTGTACCTAATAAGTTGTATTTACGCAATTTTTATGCTGTATGCATAGCATACCTATTAAATACTAGGTATGAGTACAAATATTTAAAAAAAAGGATTTAAAATCAATTATACACAAAAGGTTATCAAAACTATTTATAGAAAATGAAATATTTCTATAATTCAATCGAATTTATTTTTATCCAAATAAAAATATAGGTCTCTTTATTGTGTGTAAGTGTATGTATGTAAATGGTAGTAGTATAATAAAGTGTGTGAATAGTACGAAGGATTTTTATTCAAATTTGATTCCTTGAGCAAGTGGAAGCTCTTTTGAGTAGTTGATGGTTATCGTTGACCTCCTCATGTACTGTTTCCATGAATCTGACCCTGACTCACGGCCACCCCCAGTATGCTTTTCTCCACCGAAAGCCTTATTACAGATAAAGTATAAATAATAAGTATACATAAACACAAAAAGCATAAAAACGATAAGCATTTTTGTACCAAAATATAAAAAAGGATTTTTTTTACTTACACCGCCAATTTCAGCTCCACTAGTTGGAATATTAACATTGACAATTCCACAGTCAGATCCTTTAGGTCCAAGCCACTAATAATTTTATATTTTCGATTGAGATTAAAAATGATCGAATAATCTAGATCTAGATATGAGCTTAAGTAATACCTGGAAGACACGAGAGATATTTTTTGTGAAAATACTCGATGAAAGTCCTTGTTCAGTTTCATTATTCCATTTGATGGCATCTTCTGTTGTTGGAGCTTTAAGTACATAGACAATTGGAGCAAAAGTTTCTCGTAAAACAACTGGAGAGTCATGATTTAATCCCGTCACTATTGTGGGCTCAACATAGAATCCCTCTCGGTCCATTACCTAAATCATCATTATATCACAATTTATTAATAAATGCCTGAAAAAGTTCTGAAAAACCAAACTTTGCCTTCAATTCAACTGTAAATACCTACTGTGTATCTATAATATTGAAGTCCAAATTTGGTTTTTTGGTGTCTAACTAATCGTAAGTCGTAAGTCTTTTTGGTGTCTATAAATTACTACTGTATTACATACTAAAGTAATAATTGTACATAGTCAATAGCAAGTAGCAAGGTATAATGCATATAAACTTTTGTAAAAAAATATTTTCATTTAACAAAAACAAAAAGATTACATTAAAACTTGGATTAGGCCAAAGTTAGGTTTCTTTTTTGAATTTGGAATGAATCAATTTGTACCTTTCCACCAAAAGCAATTTTTCCACCAAGAGATTCGACTTCTTTAAGAGTTGCCTTATAGCCGTCAATTCCCATTTGACTGTGCATTGGTCCATAAAGAGTAGTTGATTCCAAAGGGTCTCCAACACGATTGATGACCGAGCTGTAAGATTTGACTAATTTTTGAAGAACTTCATCGTAAACCTGTCATATATCAAATTTTACAAATCACAATAATAAACTACAAATTTTTATACTTTTTCATACTTTTTCGTGTAAAATAAGTCTTCGGGTGGTGGTGCATCTTTGTCCAGCAGTTCCAACACAGGCAAAAACAGCCGAGCGAACGACCATTTCTAAATCTGCATCTTCATCAACAATGATTGCATTATTTCCACCTAATTCTAGCAAGAGTTTTCCAAATCGACTTTGTACATCAATTCCAACCTGTACAATGGTTTAACAAAGTTATTTTGTTCAAATATTCAAGTATAAAATAGTACCCTCCACAATGTAATTTTATTATTATTAAACTTAACTCACCTGAGTTCCAACTTTAGTACTTCCGGTGAATGACATGAGAGATACTCTTTTATCCTTGGCCATAGCACTACCGACATCAGCACCTCCACAACAGAGTGAACAAATGGCTCCAGGAAGTCCATTTTCCTTTAAATTAAAAAATTTAATTTTTCGAGATAGTAATTAGTAGATTAGATAAGGACATAATAAAATTGCTTTACCTCTAAAACAGAAGCAACTATTTTACTTGTGGCAACAGAGCAAAGGGGTGTTGAAGGTGCACCCTTCCAAACAGTGGTGTCTCCACAAACTAAAGCAATTGCATTATTCCAGCCGAAAACAGCTACTGGGAAATTGAATGCAGAAATGACGCCAACAACACCGACCGGGTTCCATTGCTCTAGAAGTAAATGTCCAGGTCGTTCTGACGGCAGAACCTTCCCTTCGAGCATCCGAGATAGACCGACAGCATAGTCACAAATGTCGACATACTCTTGAACTTCACCAATACCCTCGGGGAGGATTTTTCCCATCTCCATTGACACCAGTTTCCCCAGTGGGGTCAACTTTTTCCTCAAAGCTTCGCCAATTTTCCTCACAATTTCTCCCCTTTGGGGAGCCGGTAAGTCAGCCCATATCTGCCAAGCTTTACGAGAATTCTCGATCACTTCATTGTACTCCTTCAGGGAGCCTTGTGTCACTTGAGCGATGGCTTTCCCATTAGCTGGACATACAGAAGTGACAACCTACACATGGTAAATAAATTACAGTTAAATGAACATCTGCCAATTGATTATAGCAACATTATGGGGTTAATTATACCTCTCCAGATCCTCTCCATTGCCCATCATAAACTCCATGGTTGGACTCACTGAGACCGAGTTCTTCTTTGAGGAATGCGTATTTGGGGTCGTTAATGAGATATCCGGTGGATGACATGGCTCGTAAAATGATTGATTTGAATTGAGAAGTGAGGAAAAGTGGTCGAGAACTTACAAAAAATCGTCGTGGAGACAAAAGATTTGCTGCCATTACCCAGACAAGTAGACTATCTTGAAGTTTTTGAAGTTTATGAGTCTTCAAATAGGTATAGAACTTGAGAATTGAGATTGAGATTAGAAAAATCTTTGTACCTACTAACTAACGAGTTGACTCGATATATCTTTATGATATAACTTTATGGTATGTATAAAAGAGACTTAAACATACATTAGTAGCTCATAGGAGTTAGTAAAGTAAGGATTTAATTTTAATGCTATCCTATACGAGGTAGTATATAGTAGGGTATATCTACTACCTACCTATAAATATCCAAAATATCTTTTAAACACATATTTAAACACTGTCAAGTCAGTGTTATCGTAGTATAGGCTATAAAGTTATCTCTGAAAAAATTTCTCAACTTATTACTCGTACTGATACTTATAGAGATACACACAGAAAATAATAGTAAGCATAAGCATATAAGTGCTACTATGAGTACACTTTTAAACTTGATCAATTTTCATTACCACTAATCCCTATATGTTTGTGTATTGCATTGCATTGGCAGTATTTTCGTCCCCCAATCCGAACACCGAAGAATACCGAGACTGGTTCTTAAAATAGAAAATTCCACATGTTTTGCATATAAAAATAGTATTACTTTGTACATTATAGTTTTTGCATTAGTTCTGTAATTGGAATATTTATAATACTGTAAACTGTATGAAGTGAAGAAGTAGCTTATAAAAAAAGTAGCTTATAAAAATTTCTTATATTCCACCCATCATTCCACCCATTTAGTATTAATTTGAGCTTGATATAATTTTCAAGGTCCCAAGAAAAGTAGGTAAACAGTATAATGGAAAAATTTTTTTCAAGTTATCAAGAAAGATAGTAATGTATGTATATGTAGGTATCTATCTGTATTTCTTGTAATCATAATTATAAAATTATATTTAGGTAATTTGAGTAGCTTCTTATGAATATGAACATCGGACTTAATTTTTACATTTGTCGTTTAGTTTATAGATTATGTAGATAAGATAAATAAAATAGATTTATATGATTTATTCTGTGTTAATCAAGTAGACTAAATTTTTCAGTTCAAGTTCATGGTCATTTGCTCATTGAACATTCTTATTTTGTAGTTACTAATTGTACTGTAGACTGTACGTACAATATCATATTATATATTATACTGATATGCATTGAGGGCTATAGTCTATAGTGCTATTCATATCTGTATCTGTCTGTTAAGAAGTTTTCGATTATTTCTTTAGGATTTTAGACCAAACTTGACAGAGAAAAGTTAATATAATCAAATCACTGACAAATTATTTAGATATTATACTAATACACTATCTCAATACATATCTATGCTCTAATGTTATGTATGTAGTAAAGTTTTCAATCTTTTTAAACAGCTAATCGTAAGTAAAAACCTACTTTGTATACCTACTTTGTTAGTTTGTATATACTTTGTGTACCTACTTTGTATGTAGTAGGGTATAATAAGTTTAATACTTAAAAATGACAATTATCTATGATCGTAAAATGCATTAAGTAAATAATTTACTTACAAATACAAAAAAATTTATTTATTCTCCATAATTATAATCTAATATTGAAGCATAAATTCTTTACATTTTCGTTTTTACAAAAATTTGTACCTACTTATACATACCTACCTCAAGGGAAGGACACATATGAAAATATAATACACCTCATTTATACTGCTGGCATTATTAAATGAAGAATGAACTGGTTCATATTTTTATAAAAATTTAAAATTTAGGATTTGGATTTATGATCATAATATTGATAGCAAGTCCTATGATCTATTGATGAGATCTTGACTCATCAGGTGGTGGGGGTGGTGGAAGTGAACTGCCAATTGCTGAACTCACTGAATTATGCATCTTGGGTGGCTTCCCTCCACGTCGATTTATTTCATCACAAAGTGAGCACTGTAATAATTGAGATCATTTAAGCAAGTATATTATAGTGAAATAGTTAAGTAAATTAATAGAGAGATTTTAATTAATATTAATTACATCTGAATGTGTATGGCGGACAGTTACACATCGATGTTTCTTGCAGGTCTCACAACCCTCATGGATGTGAAGCAAATCTTCATTCTCATACGAGCTGCAACAAAGTCCCATGGTGGTTCTAAATGGCCCCTTCTACCACTTTGATAACTATGACTTCTAAAGATTTTAAGGATGCTTTCAATGAATACTGAAGAGTATTGTCGACTTCACTTCATTAGAATTCAAAATAGTCAAATTAGCAGCATGATCATTTGATTGCGGAATTTTGAGGATATTTTGCTGATTTAAATTATTTCCAATATGATACTATAGAAATTTTGTGGATCGACCATCAAAGTAAAGCTAAAAATTAGAATTTCTTTGTCGAACGAACGAATTCATAAATCTATTCTACTCCTGGATTGGGCATAGAGGTATAAATTCATGAACAAAATGAAGATCCTGATTATGTTAATGATATTTTTACTGCTCATCGAAGGGAAAAAAAGAAAGAGATCAAAAAATTTAAGAAAAGGTATACCATTATGGCAAATGAGTATCGGAGAACCGAAATCATCATCAAGTAAATACTCTACAAATACACAATTTTAGTAAACTACGTTAGTAATACACTGCAGTGCTACTACTGCCATAAGTAAATATTGATACAAAAAATAAGGTATGTAGAAATTACCCTAAAAATGATATATCGGCAGCGGCAGTGATATTCTAGTATCAATAATCCTATTGATTTTTATATAAAACTTTTAAATATTGGTGCATACGTACAGAATATATTACCTATATTACGTAAAATTATCTAAATTAGATCATACGAGTATATTGTATATTATGAGAAAGTTGTAAAAGAAATTTCAAATACAAGTACTTAGGGTACAGCTGAATATAACAGGTTCCATTTACCTACTTTTAGGATTAAATGACTTTTGAGGTAGGACATTTCTTTCTGTGTGCGACAACTTTTCTGAAGACTAATGTACTACTACACATAATATGTAATTTTATATGCAGATGGTCGTATTGGCCTTGAAGGGAAAAAATTGAATTTATCCTCGTACAATAAAGAGCTGGAGGAATCCTGTGTTCCCATCAGGGAGCTCCCTGACCCAGATCCAGCCCCACTTTTGTGTTATGAATGCTTTTCATATGGAAATGAGACTGAGCCCGTTTGTGACAACTTTCTCTGGCAATTCTCGTTCAAAAAACAACGAGAAGGCCTGCAACAAAGATGCTCCTATCGAGATGGCAAGTTCTGCTTCAAGCGAGTCCAGGAAAAGTATCTCGAGAGGGTCACAGAACGGGGATGCATTGGAAATGACAGTCTATTGCTAGAAAGCCCTCAGGGAAATCTCACAATTAAAAATGGGTGCAGTGTGGAAAAGGGGGAAGAATTCTTAACCACCACTTGCTTCTGTACAGAAGAACTTTGCAATCAAAGTCCCACCAGAGTCTTGAGAAACTTTGAAATCCTTCTTTTATTTATATTTGTTAAAATTTATTCACATTTATGTTGTACCACTATATCCTTCTAATCTTTCAATTAAAATTTTCCATAATTTGTGTTTGTTTCATACTATAAAGTACCACTTCCTATAATAATATCGATATTCGAGGCTCAAACTGATCAAATTATGGTAGTACCTTATTGTATTTCTCAATAAATTTTATCTACCTATAAGTATCTATGTAAGTAGGTTAGTAGTATCTATTTATCTTAGCAAATGTAGTTACTTATTACATATTAGTTATTATATTAGTATACTAGACTGGCATAAAATAATTGAATAAATTTGCTGTTTTAATACCTAAACTAAACTACTTTCACTTCCAGCCAAAAGATAGGTATATTGACCATCATCGTTTAGCCAATCTACACTATAAGTAGGTACATAAAGCTTTTTTCTTAATACAAAAATCAGTACCCTAACTAATAATGAAACCTACATTATCTTATCACTTTTATATGTAGATACTATCTACTAGTTATAAATAGAAAGTTGTTTTAAGAGTACTGCTTAGGATGTTCTGTAAATTTAAGACTTTAAACTTTTATAGATCGACTATTAAAAGGTCGGAACAGGATAGGTGTTTTACTTTCTCAAGTAATTTATTTGAATTCAATATAAAAGATTGTACAAAATTCGAGCACGGTCGCAACCGAACATTAATGATAATTGTTCTGTTTTCAGAAAGTTTTCTCATTATATTATACCCCTTACTTTTACCTCTCCGCTTTTCCTAGAAAACTACTGGAAGTACTGGAGAAACAAAAACCAGCAAATTTCTGTAAGTATTGAAATAGAACTACTGGCATAGAAGAACTTGAACCTCGAGTTAGAGAACAACTCTGGAAATTATTACACTTCACATCTAAAAGCTAACAATCTATGTTAAGTTAAAATATTTTTTACACGATATATTTGCAGTCTCTATCTTTATCCAGTACCCTAACTTTGTGTATGTTCTAGTTTTTAGCTTGTAGGTACCCTACTATTACTATATATAAGCTTACAAAATACTAAAATATCCCTTGTTAGTAGCATATTATAGATGAGATGGTGGCTAGCATCGTATTACTAGAACATTTTAAGAATGGTAGGTACTAGAATATAAAAGTACATATAGTGGTACAAATACAGATACTACAGTATATTACAATCTGAGGCAAAAGAGAATCAGAGAAATAATGCAGTGAAATAAAATAGTTCTCGAAACCTGGTTCTAATTTATGACTTTTTGAACAAACAATCCAGACCTGGCTGGCCAAAGAGAAAGAAAGAACCCTTTCAAATTCTTCTATAGGTAGTATCTACCTACTTCTTTCACTCTACATAGGTATGTACTCATACATACTGATATATACAACTAACAAGGTAACATTTTTATATGCACTTTCTCGATTGAAAATCTGTTCATATGGGGACTTGACCTACCATTAGGGA
>JAQIXA010004944.1:0-10304 GCA_034699045.1 Nanhermannia cf. coronata Gr-Ori-00579 | reverse complement strand
TTATACATTGGATACCCTGTAGTTGTGTTCATTATGCTGGTACTGTACCATACAGTATTACAGGATGGCTTGAGAAGAATAAGGATCCCTTGAATGAAACCGTCATCGATATGTTCAAGAAAGGTACATATAATTTACTGACAATTTTTTAAAATTTAGCCAGTCTTTGTTATAAATATTTTCAGACAAAATTTTATTTTTAAAATTTTTATATTTTTAGCTCCAAATGAACTGATTGTTGAACTATTTGCCAATCATCCTGGACAGTCGGCTGCAGCTGACACTGGTGGAAAAGGTATTCAAAAATTTCCAAAATATTCGAATTTTTAAGATATTTATAATTTAAATAAAAGTAGATACAATCTCGACTTTCAATTTGAAATCCTATTTTGTCGTATATTTATGAAATCTAGGATTTTAAAATGATATTTGAGATAAGAATACTCTAATTTGCATATTTTTTTTATAAATTCGATAAAATTTAATTTGGATTTGGATTTGGATTATAGGAAAGAAGAAGGGTGGATTTTCCACCGTTTCCTCATCTTATAGGGTTTACTTTTTAAAATTTTAATTTTTTGTCGGATTTGAACCCTTTTGTAGAATATCTAGAAATTTTTACAAAAAAATCAAATTCCTTTTAAACTACTAGATTATAGTACTTACTTCTACCTCATAGTACAAGATTAGATACTGAATCTTGTTTAAAAACCCCTAATTAATTTGTAAATATTAGATTGTCGTAAAATTTTATAGAAAATAGAATGAAAATATACTTCAAAAAATTGTACCAAAGTGTGTGAAACCCTTTTAGATTTTAGCTACAAAATCTTTTACAGATAAAAGACTTGTCTGATTTTGTCTTTTTTTGTCCTATAATAATTTCCATTTATTCAATTCTGACTTAAAAAATTTTAATTTTAGGAGCAATTGAATAGTTTAATGACAACTTTGAAGGCAACTCATCCTCATTTTATTCGGTGCATTATTCCCAACGAGGTAATTTTACAATTTAAGAAATTTTTATGCAATTCTTGTGAAATATTTATAAAATTTTGAATATTTTAGGTTAAAACGCCAGGTCTACTTGATCAAGGACTTGTCATGCATCAGCTTACTTGTAAGGATTCTATGCAAATTCTTACTTTCAAAATTTTTAAATGACGTTTTTATTTGATTGTAGGTAATGGTGTGCTAGAAGGCATTAGGATTTGTAGGTATAAAAAATATCAAAATAGACTGGATTTCACTAAAATTTCTAAAATTTCTAAAATTTCTATGATTTTAAATTTTTTCTCGATTTCCAGGAAAGGGTTTCCTAACAGAATGCAGTATGCTGATTTCAAATTCAGGTATTAAAATTACTAATATTATTAAGCCCCTTACATATAGTATATTATAAACGATAATTCTTCAAAAACATGGCTTTTTAGAAATATTTAAAGAAAATTTTGATTATTTTAGATACTTGGTGTTAGCCCCAACTGAAATGAAAGCTGAAAAGGAAAACAAAGCTATGGCTCAAGCACTTTTTAAGAAAATTGAACTAGGTAAGATAATCTGAATTTTGAGAAATTTTTAAAAATGCAAAATTTTCTTAATTTTGAAATTTGATACTCTATGGTAGATACTGACAAGTGGCGTGTTGGACACACCAAGGTATTTTTCAGAGCTGGTGTTCTTGGTGAACTTGAAGATATCCGTGACGAAAAAGTGGCCAAATTGGTCACCTGGCTCCAGTCCTCTTGTAGATCATACAATGCTCTTAAAAACTACCAAGTCTACAAAGAACAAAGGTTAAAAAGACTAAAAAACTATAAAATTATAAACTTTGACTATAAAATAATTAATTTTTATTAATTATTATAGAATTGGATTACAAGTTATGCAAAGATCGATCCGAGGATACATGAAACTGAGAACTTGGGCTTGGGTAAAATTTTGCAAATTTTCGAAAAATTCTCTCTTTCTAAATATTAATTCTTTTGCTAGTTTTCACTTCACAAGAAAATCAAACCATTGTTGGGTGCCTCAAAAGCTGCTGACATTATTGCTGTAAGCTACTATAATACCTACACTAGATTTGGAAATTTAAATTTTTGAATTTTTGAATTTTTTCAGAAATTGGAAGAGAAATCAGTCAAAATGCAAGAAGCAGTGGATAAGGAAGTTGAAACAAGGAAAAAACTGGAGGAAGATAATGTCAGGATTTTGGAGCAAAAGCAATTAATTATGGAGAAATTGGACCAAAATAAGGAAATTATTGGAGAGTTTCAGCACAAGATGGAAAAAGCTGTCAATGAAAAAACAACATTAGAAACTCAGCTTACTGTAAGTTCAAAATTTCAAAAGTTTTCTAAATATCTAGATACTTTAAAAAAAATGTCAAAAAATTAAATTTTTAGGACGCATCTGAGCGATTTGCTCGTGAAGAAGAGAATTGTGCCAAACTTCAACAAGAAAAGAAGAAATTGGATCAGGAATTGAATGGTTTGAAGAAAGATCAAGAAGACTTGGATATCCAGTTGAACAAGATGGATGGAGAAAAAAATACAAAAGATCATCAAATTCGAAATCTCAATGATGAAATTGCAAGACAGGATGAAGCTATCAATAAGCTCAACAAGGAGAAAAAAGTAAACATATTGGGATATATTCTAGAATATAATCTTTTTAGACATTTTTTATTTTATAAATGGCAAATTCTTAATTATTGATTGATTTTAAATCATTTTTTAGCACTTCCAAGACCAAAATGCTAAGCAAATGGAAGAACTTCAGGGATCTGAAGATAAGGTGAACCACTTAAATAAAGTGAAGGCAAAACTTGAGCAAACTATGGATGAGCTTGAAGACTCACTAGAACGTGAGAAACGTGTCAAAGGTGAAATGGAGAAGTCAAAAAGGAAGATCGAAGGAGATTTGAAGTTGACAAATGAAGCGATCGGGGATTTGGAAAAAAATAAACGAGAGTTGGAGCAGACGATTGTACGGAAAGATCGAGATATTTCAGGACATGCGACCAAGCTCGAAGAACAACAATCAATCGTAGCCAAACTTCAAAGGCAAATTAAGGAACTTCAGGTTAGATATTTTACAATTTTGCTAATTTTTTCAATTTTTGCAAAATATGTATAACACTTTAGGCAAGAATTGAAGAACGAGAAGAAGAGCTAGAATCTGAGAGACAGGCCCGAGCCAAGAATGAAAAGCAGGCTCATGATATGCAAAGAGAAATTGATGAAATTACTGAAAGACTTGATGAAGCTGGTGGAGGTACATTTAAACACCAAATAAAATTTAAGATTTTTTGGTAATTTTTTTTTAAATTTATAGCTACTGCTGCTCAAATTGAGTTGAATAGAAAACGTAAGTTAATCATTTAAAAGTACAATACAAAATTGCTATATATTCAAAACTGGAAATGAGCAAAATTTTAAAAATGATAAATATTTTTGTAATTTCAGGTGAAGCAGAATTAGCCAAACTTCGAAGAGACATTGAAGAAAATAAAATCCAACATGAAAGATCTCTACAAAGTGTTCGAACCAAAAATATTGAAGGTAATTTTGTAGAGATTTAAACTTGAATTTTTCTTAAAAATATTGATTTTAGCTGTTACTGAGATGGCTGAACAAATCGATGCTCTTAACAAGATGAAAGCCAAGTAATTTTACACAATATTATGGAATGATATAAAGTACAATAAATTTTAATAAAAATTTTAATTTTAGAACTGAAAAAGACAAAAGTGGAATGTACAGCGAGGTAATTTTAAATTTTTCAAATATATTAATAATGTCCAAAGACTTATTGTGCATTTTTTGTAACAGATTAACGATATTCGACATGCCATGGACCAAATGTCCAATGAGAAATGTGCTCATGACAAACTAAATAAGAACCTTCAGCATGAAATCAACGAGCTTCAATCAAGGTTTTTAAAAATCCCCCCCAAAAAATGCTCAAAATTATATTTTATCTATATTAAATATGAAAATTTTAGACTTGATGAAGCATCCAGAACATTCTCTGACATCTCAACCCAGAAGAACAGAATTGCTACTGAAAACAGTGATCTCTCTAGACAACTTGAAGATGGGTATTTATTTAAAAAAATTCACATTTTTTATTCGAAATTTTACAAAAATTTGATTTTAGATTATCTCAAATTGCTCAATTGAACAAATTGAAAATCCAACTTTCTGGCCAACTTGAAGAAACGAAGAAACGAGCCGACGATGAGTTGAGAGAAAGAACGATGCTCGTCTCCAAATTCAGAAATGTTGAACATGAACTTGATAGTAAATTTTTACAAAATAATTTTTTTTTTGAAATTTTTAAAATTAAATTCTTCCAGGTCTTCGTGTCAATATGAGTGAAGAAGAGGCTGAGAAGGCTGACCTTATTAGGCAATTGGCCAAAGCATCTGCCGATTCGAATTTGTGGAGAATTAAATATCAGACAGAGGGTGTAGCCAAAGCTGAGGAACTTGAAGAAGCCAAGTTAGTAAAAAAATATTGTAAATTTTTTGGACAGTTTTGGCCAGATATTCACCAAAATTTTGTTTAAGAATATCTTAAGTATCTCTATATGGTGTCTAAATTTCAAAAATGTTTCTCATCACTCATCATAATACTGACTATTGGATAATAATTTTTTTTAAATTTTTGCAGACACAAGCTCCAATGCCGACTAGCTGAAGCTGAAGATACAGTCGAATCTCTCAACCAGAAGGTGATGGCTCAGGAAAAAGCTCGTTACAAACTAGCTGGAGAACTGGATGATACTCAAATCGCTCTGGAGAAAACGCGATCCCAACAAAGTTCGCTGGAGAAGAAAGAAAAAGCATTCGACAAGCTCCTCGCCGACTGGAAGAGCAAAGTTGACGAACTGACTGGAGAACTGGATGTATCCCAAAGAGAATGCCGAAATATTTCAACCGAATTATTTAGAATCAAATCTGTCCATGATGAAATCATTGAACAGTTTGACTCGGTTCGAAGAGAGAATAAGAACTTGGGTGATGAAATTAAAGACCTGATGGACCAAATTGGAGATGGTGGTCGAAACATTCATGAATTGGACAAGGCCAGGAAGAGAATTGAACAAGAGAATAATGAACTACAAGCTGCCCTCGAAGAAGCTGAAGCTGCTGTAATAATTTACTTAATTTTTTTAAAAATTACTAGTACTAACCATTGATTTTTCCATTTGAAAATCCGTAAAATTTAAAATAATATTAGATTCAATTTATTTCAATGCAATTTTTCTGAAATTTTAGTCAAAAAATCTTTATGAAATTAATTTTAATTAAAATTCTCTGAAATTTTAGGTTGAACAAGAGGAAAATAAAGCTTTACAAGGAACTCTAGAACTTTCACAGGTTTGCTTTTATATTAAGAAATTCTGAAATATAATTCTTATAAAATTTATATTTTAGGCTAAAGAGGAAATTGATCGCCGAATTCGAGAAAAAGAAGAAGAATTTGATAATACCCGAAAGAATCAATTAAGGCAATTGGAATCCATTCAAGCTACTCTCGAATCTGAAGTACATTTTACTTAAAATATTTATATGTATTAGATAATCTACTCATATGCTGAGAAATTCTGAAAAACTCGACTTTGTATTCATTTTAGTCAAAATCATATGAACTTAATGAGCTGATTTTATTGTATTTTAGGTCAAAGCCAAATCAGAAGCTTTAAGAATCAAGAAGAAACTCGAAATGGACATTAACGAGTTGGAAGTTGCCCTCGAACATTCAAATCGAGCGAATGCAGATGCTCAGAAATCTATCAAAAAGTATATGCAGCAAATCAGAGAAATGCAAGGTATAAAGTATATATTTTTATACATATGTATATAGTAAATAAAACAGCTTAGCAATTCAAAAGGTCTCAATACATACTAATAGTCAATTACAGATACAATATATTTATAATCAATAATGGTTTTTTTTGAATTTTAGTTCAAATTGAGGACGAGCAAAGAGCTAAGGACGAGGCTCGTGAAGCCTTTGATATGGCTGAAAGACGAGCTAATGCACTTACACATGAAGTAATTATTATAAAAATTATTAGAAATAGAGTTCTTTAGTATCCTAATAATTTTTGTTTTGTAGGTCGAAGAGGCTCGAACTTTGGTCGAAATCACCGATAAGGCTCGTCGAAATGGTAAGATTTTATTAGCTTGAATTTTGAAATTTTTATTTTATATTGTTTATACAATTGTAATGGTTATTTATCTAATTTTTTAAAATTTTATTATCAGCCGAACACGAATTGTCCATAAACCATGAACAATTGGCGGATCTCGATGCTCAATCTGCAAGTCTTCAATCGGCCAAGAGGAAGCTTGAATCTGAATTGCAAACACTTCATGCAGATTTAGATGAGATTTTGAATGAGTCTAGAAATTCTGAAGAAAAAGCCAAGAAAGCCATGGTATAAGTTTTTAAAAATATATGCTTAGAAATAGGTAGTAATTTTTGTATAATTTTAGGTTGATGCAGCCAGACTTGCTGATGAACTTCGAGCTGAACAAGAAAATTCAAGACAACAAGAACTTGGTCGAAAATCTCAAGAAACTCAAGTCAAAGGTAAATTCTTCGAAATTTTTAGAAAATTATAAAATTCACATGATTTTTTTCTGCTTGTAGAACTTCAAGTCAAACTTGATGAGATTGAAATCAATGCTCATAAATGGAGTAAGAAGGCTATTCAAAAACTAGAAGAGAGATTGAGACAATTAGAGGTACTCTACATAGTAATTAATGCAAAATTTTTAAATTTAAACTAAATATGCAATTATACAGGGTGATTTGGATGGCGAGCAACGTCGCGGAGGTGAAACTTTCAAGAATCTTCGAAGAAATGAGGTTTTATGTCGAATTATTTTAAAATTTTCAATTTAAAAAAATATATATTTTGCTATTTATAGAGACTCACAAAAGAGTTGATGTTCAAAGCCGAGGAAGATCGTAAGCATTATGAAAGAACTCAGGATCTTGTTGATAAACTTCAGCAAAAGATCAAGACTTTCAAGAGTCAAATCGAAGAAGCTGTAAGTCTATAAAATTCTACTAATTTTCTATATTATTCTGTATATATTGGAAAGTTTTATCTTATATCGAAAAGAGTAAAAAACTAGCAATAATATCAAAGTTTTATATAATTTTAAGTGAAACGATCTAAAATTATTGAAATAATTGGATATTTTTTTAAAATTAAATTTCTTGGATAGAATTTTGTGAAAATTTTTGTCTTTTCCAGAAAATTACATTTTGTTTAAAATTTTGGCAAAATTTAAAAGATATTTTCTGAATTTTTAGGAGGAAATCGCTGCCATGAATTTATCAAAATTTCGAAAAGCTCAAGCTGAGCTTGAAGAGGCTTGTGAACGGGCTGATATTGCAGAACAAGGGGTGGCCAAACTTCGAGGAAAAGCACGTGGAAGTTCAATGCTTCGTTAAATGTAATTTTTCATATAAAAAATTTCATTATTGATAAATAAACGTAGATTAGGGATAGTCCAAAAGCATTTATGAAATTTTGGTAGACTGTTTTTGAATGAACCCATCGTTATTTTGACTGGGAATATCGTTGATATTTCTAAATATAAACATTTCTGATCAAATTAAAAATAAAATCATGCGAAAACAGGCTACTTCGATTTAAAATAGTTTCTAAACTATCCCTAATCTACCCTTACTTATTCATAATTTTATATTTTATTTCAGAACTGACCAAAAAATGAACAAATGTTTAAAAAATCACAAAATTTTCAAATTTTAATCGACCCTTGGATTGTTTTATTTATTTCAATTATTTTTCGTTTATGTTTTTTCAAAACTTTGTATTTACTTTAAAAGTTCGAATACCAAATCAACTTTAAATTATACATCTGTAGAAAGCACTTTTAAACTATGATTTTGATTTTGGTTTTAAAATTTTTAAAGTTTAAGCAAAGTTTTTGAGAAAATTGTAAAATTCTCTTTTCTTTTCTTTTTTGTTTTTAAATTCAAAAAATGAAATTATGAAAAGATTTCAATTTCAAAATGTCTATATCTTATTGTTAATATAAGTTTTAAAGTAGATTTCATAGTAATAAATTGTTTAACTGATTTCAACTGCAAAAATATACAGATTTTTATTTCTCATGTTTTATTACGTCAGAATTTTATAGGAAAAGTGCAAGATTTGAGTCTTGCACTTTTGGATTAACGATATATTAAAATTTTAAATACGAGTAGGTACCCTACTTATTAATAAAAATATAAAATAAAAATTTAGCTTGACAAAGCCCCTTTTGCATTTTTAAGCAAATTTTATGACTTTTAAAAGGTGATTACTTTTACTGGTAATCGTTTATAATTTAAAATACTCCGTATATCATTAAATGTGATTAATACTGAATAACACAGATATTTTTTTATTATATGCCCTAAGACCATTTAAATATTAAAATGCAGTTCATAATATCTTTAGTACATGTTTTTAAATTTTTTGAAAGTCAAATTAAGTAACAATTGTTAAACTTAATGCATTTTTAGTACATTTTTAACCAAAATAATCATTGAAATATTTTCAATACCATTTATACAATATTTCAATGTTAAATAAGAGAGAAAGTTTGCTTCTTTTAGTATTACTATTTGCATTGGTCCTAATTTTTTTTCTTGTAAAAAATTTCCAAAATGAGATTCTATTTTGTTACTTTACTTTTGATTACGGCTATGTTTATTACAGGTACCTATCAAATTACAAATAAAATCTAATGATTTTTATACCCTTAACTTAATTGTGCGAGCGAATCGAGCATTTACTATCCAATTTTGCTGCATTCCTTTGTATAAAAATTTCAGATTTTTCTACCACTTGTGGTACTATGAACCCTTTAAGGGTTTATTTGTTGAGCAAATGGGGAAAATATAAAAAATAAGATTCAAGTGTCCAAAATGGATAATTATAAAGTGGTCAAAGCCAAAGTAAAAAATGACTTGCGGTAATGCGGTAATAAGATAAATTTAGCGCTTTGCTCGCACAATTAAAATTAAATAACTAAATAGTAGTCATTTAAATCCTAGTTAACTAACTTTAACTAACTTAATTTTGAAAATATTATATAAAAGTTGAATGCAGTGAGTCACACGAAGAGTGCTATCAAGCTTGTAATTCGAAAAATAAGTGCCAAAAAATGCCTGCTTATGATTCCCTATGGGCCTGCCTTACAAGTTGTAGTGATGGATGCAGAGACAAATTAAACAGTCCTCAACCTCCTCCCAAATAAAAACTTTTAATTTTCAAAAAAAATCAAAATTCATGTTTTTTTTAAATTTTTTATGAAATTGGTGTAATAAAGTAGTAGCAGAGCAATTCAAAGACTATGAACTTAACTAAAGTAGATACATAAAACATAATTTGCATTCTCTTAATACTGACCTGATTAATATTGTGATTTCGGTAATTTTTGATATACTTGCCTAATTATTATAATATTATATATACATAATACCTAATAAGTTGGTTAACTTAAATATTAGACTTGGATTAGTAATGTTCTTTTTGATTTTTGGAATTAAAAAACAAAATAGGTATAGGATATTTCATTGTTCCTAAAATATTGTGTTGAAATGTGAAAGGTAGGCAGATATGCCAAATATTTTTGAAAGTTTGTAGAAATATAAAAACTAGGTACCTATCTATTATGTACATGATCACCGCATAATTGATATAATATATCAATTCGGGGTCATACGAAATAAAGATAATTATAAGATAAGAATGTTTAATTTTTAAATTAATTAACTATATTATTGATAATCAATATCAATGTACTACTTGACATTGCCAATAATATTCTGTATTTTACAATAATTAGATTGATCTTAAAATCATACTAAAAGTAAATTGATAACTTGATCAAAAGTGAATGAAAAAACATCAATCATCGTATTCAGTCCAACTATAGCAAATTTTCCAATCCGAAATTCAATCGGTTTAAGAGATTTTGAAATTTTCAAAATCTCCAAATTTTTCTTCGATGATATTGAAATAACTTGAACTTGAGATTTCTTCATAGATTTCTTCATAAATTTGCATGATTCCTCTCTGATTGTATTTGCCGATGATATCATCAAATATACACACAAAATATTAGTCAAAAGTCCAGTAAGAATCGGTATCATCGTCTCAACTTCAATCATCTTGTTAAACTTGATCAAAATTACAATTTCCAAAATATTGATGAGAGTAAACAAGCTGAGTCCACCCAAGTACACATTTTCCCCATACGACTC
>JAQIXA010004943.1:0-10305 GCA_034699045.1 Nanhermannia cf. coronata Gr-Ori-00579 | reverse complement strand
CCAGAGCCTTTGTAATTACACGGCTGCTGAGAGTAGTGAGTGGGTGGCCGTCCGACGGGCCGTCGAGTTGAGCCGAGCCGTCCTCGCCCATGTCAACCAGGCGAAGCGAGAGGCGGAGGATGGACAACGACTTGCTGAGCTTCAACGACGTCTCGATAAACCTTCTTTTGATCGACAGATCGAAAAGTCTGACCCATCCATCATCAATGAACTCAAGGTTAATACCTCATTATATTATTAATTAATTATTATCTTGATTCTCAAAAAATCCTAATATTATAATAATTAATATTATTGTAAATTATTACAGAACCTTGATTTTACGAAGCACCGACTGATCTACGAAAGTCCCCTTATCTGGAGGATGCAGAGTAAGGCTAACAAACAAAAATCTGATTCCATTGAAGTTCAAGCTGTTCTACTACATGGTACATTTAATCAACTATTATTAACTATACACCTTTCTAAAATAAATCTTAAATCTAATTCTAATTTTTTTTTGTCTCGTTTCTTCTATCTAGATATGATAGTTTTATTGCTAAAACAAGACGATAGATATGTCCTAAAAATACACAATATAAGTTTTTCTGGTGAGTAAAATAAACGAATCTCTAATCTTTGACTATGTTAGTTAGTTAGAAGCCAAATGTGTATTTACCTAATAATAAATAATGTTGTTATTTTTATAGGTAAAACTGAGAAACTAATAGCACGGCCTATTATTAGACTAAATAATCTAATTTTAAGAGAAGTCGCAGCAGGTAATAATCACTCTTACCATTTATTATTTAAATAGTTATAATTTTCATTTTGTATCATTTTGTAATTTAAGATAAGAATGCTTTTTTCCTGATGAATACAACCTCAGTCAATATGTATGAATTAGTCTGCACCTCTACTGAAGATAGAAAAATGTAAGTTGAGATTTATACCCTTACCTATACCCTTACCTATCTAAGTATTTTTTAATATTATGCTGGATTGTAAATTAGGGAGTACTGTAGTCTGTAGGAGTATGAAAATGTGAAAAGTTCAAAATGATATAAATTTATCTTAAATACCCATAAAAATAGTTTACAATTCGATGATTACAATAATTAGATATTGAGATTATGTATTATGTAGGTAGTAAGTAGAAACATTTTTTGGATACAAAAATAGGTAACTAACTATGTAGTAGTTAAAAATTCCCATGTGCAAAACGTAAAATGTAAATTATCGTTAGTTTTTTAGAGCATTAAACCAAAATTCGAATACTTTAGGTATTATAGGTACTGATATACTTATAGCAATCTGCAATATATTATTAGGTAGGTATACATATTATAAACTCTATCTCTATAATTCTAATAATAGAAAGGATATCATCAAAGAAAGAAAGAAAAAAAAGTATTTTAACGGGAGCAGAGAGAACAGACAGACAGACAGACAGACAGACAGAAGTAGAATTTCAGTATAAATAAATTTACGAAAATCGGGCTATTTGGTGAGATGGCAAAAACCCAAAATTATCTCTTATAATATTATCTACTTAGGTATGTAGGTATGTACATATATTATTATTAGGTAGTAGAAGATGGCTATTAATTATTTCCCATGTACTCATATGGGATAGGCTGCGGGTGCATTTAAATCCGCCGAATTGAGCATTTGCTAACATCTAATACTATAATAATATTGCAATAATCTTTGAAAAGAACCGAAAATTTTCTTCCTTGCAGCATAGCATGTTTTTTTCCTACTTATTAAAGTTTAGTTGAGGAATCAGATCAGATCTGAGATAGGAATAGTGCAGAACACACTTAAGCCTTCTATACTTCTATACTCATACTGATACAAACCCATTTAATTTTTGCATCATTTATTAGATTTGTTGTTGACTACCTATTTAAGATTAGTCAAGTTATAGTATATGTAGTTGGACTGTTTCATCAAATAATTAATCTTAAAAATATCTTTCTCTTGTCTTGTGAAGCTTAAAGTGCTTAGAAGTTTTTTGTAAACTTTTCTTCAGAAATCGCATCATTCTTGAGGATAAACTTAAAATAGTTCTTATTAAAAGATAGTTACCTATTAGATTAGTAGTAGTGGTGTATTTATAAAGTATACCTTAGTAGTATGTCAAATAATAATAATAATAATCCTCTGAAGAGTGCATTAAACGGGGTACAAAATCAAACAGCCAAGTACATACAACTAGTAAATACCTATTACATTTTGCAAGCTCATTTTCATCAAAATTTTATTTTTTTCTTCATTGTAGATGGTTACATCATATAGGGAAAGCAGCTGAAGATTTTAAAAATCGGCAACAGGTATGAACCAACCATTAGAATTTCTAAAAATTTAAGATTTGAATTTTGAATTGTGATTTTAATATTTAACTATGTATATTATGTATATACGTTGTAGGACGCGCGTAAATCTGAACTTCTTCCTCCAACCATTCCATTCTCCTTAGACCAACAACCAGAAGACCAACAACACCGAAACAAATCTATGTAATTTTTATTTCACTTTTTATTGCTATTGCTATTTTTTTAAACATAAGGTATACATATAAATAATGTTGCTTGATTTAATAGCTACCAGACCCAAATGTTAAGAATGTAATTTAATTTATCTATCTCTGTTTTCAATTTGCAGAAGTTCTGGTGAAGGAGGTGGTGAAGAGCTGATGGAGACGAGCACTGCAGAATCTACACCACAAAAGGGAGAGCCTCTCCAGCCCAACTCACCACCACAAAACTCAACAAATAATTTAAATGGAAAACAACCTTCGGCTGATCAACAGGACATCAAAGGTCGGCCTCCTCTTTCTTTCTTTCAATTTTTGAATGAATAAATTATGGGGATTTCTTATTATTATTCCTATCATCTTCCCCATTTCTCTCTCTCTCTCTATTTTATTTATTACTACTACATATTATCTACTATCTTATGGCAGATCGGTTCTATTTATGGGATAATTTTAATTATTTCTGTATCTAACAAGACAAAAATTGAAAGCCTCTAACCATAATTTAATATATTTGACTTGATAAGAGAAAGTAAAGATTTAGGTGATATTACATTAATTTGGGGTCGTGGTTTTAATCTTTTATTCTTCATCTTATATCTTTTCTATTATTCCAAAATTTACCAAAAAATAGTTGAACCAGCTCCAGCTGCACCGGCACCTCCGAAGCGACCCTGTGACCTCCTGAGGATTGTGGTGGAGAGTCCACCTCTTGTGGAGCCCACCGAGGTGGTCGTCTCCTCTCATGATGTTCAATTCGCCGAGACTGTCATCTCACATTATGGTGAAATTTCTTTCTACTTTCTCCACTTACTTTCTCTTTTTTAAACAACTATAACTATAGTACAATTATACTAATATGACTACTGCCATGTTACCCTATTCATTTCATATAGAAATTAAGAGAGAACTACCTATAATGTAGAACATTGATAGAAAATTACTAATGTTATGCTTTGATGGAGAATTTAGTGAATTTCTCTAATATGTACATACAAATCATTGTCATGATCATGATGCTGTAAGAATAATGTAATAAAAATGTTAATTTTGTGTGTGATATAGGTGAGCTGAAGCGAATGGATTCATCGATTAACAAGGCTTTAGATGAGAAGCTGAAGATTGTCTCAAAGATCCTCAACATTCCTCCAGGTCAAGAGAAGAGTCATCTTCATCATCATGAGTTAGTCAGCTCGGGTGAGGCGGCTGACTCGAACAGCTCAGCCCTCGACCAACTGAAGGGGAAGAATGCCAAGGACCTCGTACTCTCATGCATATACCAAGGTTTGAAATTAGACCCCTTTCAAATCAATTATCGATCGAAATACATAATTTAATTAATTAATTAAAGTTTCAAAATTAATTAATTAAATTTTACATTAATTAATTAATTAATGACTTTATAGTTTAAATAATAAATTTCTTGTTCTACTAATTAGTTGATCAGCTGGGAAAGATTTTGAACGGGACGAAGATTACTAGTGAGAATATGGGTGAGCATATTGAGCACGTGAGCATCCAAAAGAGTCTCAACGTACTTCTAAGTCAATTACTCGTAAGAAAACATATATCTTCTAAAACTCTTTAGATTACATAAATAATAAATACCCTAATATTATAATATTCTGAACTACTGTACACTTTCTATAGTAGACCACCAAACTACCTAATCTCTTTTCAATTTCATTTACAAATTCCATTATGAATCTCATCGAAAGAGACTCTTTCATATTAAATACATATACTTAATACTTACTAACCTATATGTATGAGTAGTCGATCGTTTTCGTTGAGTCAAGTCGAGGAATTTGGGCAGCCAGCCAGCCAATTTATTTATTTAATTTACTATGACTATAATGTATCTCCTCTCATTACCCCTATTTTAAGTATTTTATTCCATGCAAGTGCAAGGCATCAACCTATAATTTACTATATAACATACATACATACTTTCTTACCTGGATTTATTTGCATAATTAATACGTTTTTTTGTTTTTTGTTTTTTTTTTGATTAGAATGAGGTGGAGAGAAAGGAGGAGGAGAGTGGCGGTTTGAGGCTGGAGCTTCAGAGGGTTCGTGAGCAAAATCATGGATATCATGAACGTCTTCTCCTCTCAAACAAAAACAAAAATAAAAACAAAATCTCTCCAGCAAGTCCAGCAGCAGAATTCCTCAGCCCCATGGGAGACCCACCACAACAGCAACAAACACCAGACTCAGCTGAGTTGGAGGAAGATGTGGTGGTTGTGTTGGGTGATGGTGAGGAGCTGAAATTATCAGTGGGATCTGTCGAGCATCAAAGTCGACCCTCCAGCTTTCTTTCCGCAACTTCAGAAGATCCACAAGAAGGTATCCATCCTATCCTTATAAATACCTAGACTTGTATTTCTCTCACCATTTTGATTTACAAAAAACTAAACTGATATCTAGATTGTAATTAATTAATTTGTTTTGTGTCCATTTAACTTCAAATCTAACTTAACTATACTCCAGTTGAATGAAATGAAATGAAATGAAATCTAATTGAAATATGAATGCTCAATATTATATTTATTTTTATTTTTTTTGTCCTCTTTTCTTCTACTTCTACTTCTACTACCCATCCATCCATCCCCCTGCCCGCTCTTCTATCGTTCATAAAAACGATTCTCTATGATTCTCTTATAAAGAAGAAGTGTAAGTTGTTTTATAAACCTACTTACTTACTTACTTACTACCTCATTCATTATAGAAATAAATAATTTTTAATTCACCACCCACAACACAACCATCCATCCACTATTTGCACGCCTAACGTAACGTACGAGTATCTGCCCTTAAATTTTTTTTTATTTACTATCTAATGTCTAATACTAAGTAAATCTAATGCTAATGGGATTATTGTAGAAAAAATTAGTTCACCGTAATGAATACGTATATAGTACCCTACTCTCTACTACCTTATATCATACCTCTATCTAACACATAAATAAGTACCCTACCCTTAACTTTCTACTTTTTATCCTAATCCAATCCTCCTAGTTAGTTAGTATTTAAGAAGATTATTCATTCATTTATTAATCAGGAGGTTCCTCGATTAATATTATTATTGTAGTACTCTGTAGCTGTAGAAGCTCGCTCTTTTCACCTCTCCTCTTTATAGTAATAGATTATAGGTATTTAGAATAGAACTGTTGCATGACAATGTATATGCTAGTGGAATGATGACTGCAAGATAATTATTACAAAAAAATTAATAAAAAGTCTATTCGATAATATTCTTGATGTGATCTCTCTCTCTCATTTTGTTTTGTTTGTTTGTTTTGTGTGGTTCGTGTTGGTGTTCGTGTAGGTGTGGAGGTCACGAGTCACTCGAAGAAGAAATCCGCCGATCCATCCACTTCCCCATTGACCTATGACCATCATGACCAGGACCAACATGTCCAGCCCGAGGAGGATCCACCCATCTACGAGAATCTTCCAGTTATGGTCCACAACTCGGACTCTGCTGGCGATTTGGCACACGAAGTGAGTCCTCAACAACCCCTCTTCCATATTTTGTAGAATTTAATTACCTACATACCTACCTACCTTGTATTTTTGACTCTTATTTTTTTTCTTTTTTTTTTGACTTGCAAATCTCTTTTTTTTTTAAATAAGTCTTAATGTTCATTTTTAATAACCTACATAGTTAATTAATAATCTCTAATAACAATTTTTTCTAAATGTTATTTTTAATTTTGTATAAATTATTGTGCATAGGTAATTTACTTTTACTAGTACCTAATTATGATAACTAATTCGTTAATTTTCTCTGTATTATTATTAAACAGGAATTTGCTGACGCGATGGAAGACCTCGTTCTAACACCAACTCATCATCCTGATGAGACTGAGGGGGAGCCCGAGAAATATGAAATTCCACCACTTTTGAACCTCGAGTCACACTCTGATTCTGCTGCTGGTGGTGGTGGGAAGAATGTTGATCAAGTTCCTATTATGAAATTACAATTGGTGGAAAATGGAGATGGTGGTGGTGGGCCACCTGCTGCTGGAGATGCACCAAAAGCAGAAATGCTGAAACCCTGACTAAAAAACTAAAAAGTATGAAATTGACCGACTGATTAAATTCTTCTGGAGGAATCCGAGTCATTCTATCCTATCTATCTATATTACAACAAAATTATAAGAATTATTAGTATTACGCAAATCACAAGAAAAACAAAAATATTTAATCAAATCAACCACTGATTCTGATTAATTAAATTTTATTATATTATCAGTATCTATATTAGGTATCCCCTATATTAAATAATTAATATAAGTAAGTAGGTTATAATTCCTTCGAATCTTTGAATTTTAAACATTTCTATCAATTCGATTCGAGAGTACTTAATAAATAAATAGGCTGGCACCTATCAAAAGAAAGTGGATGATTGATGAATGATTTTATATAATCATGATGATGATGACCTATTTATCAAGCTATCTAGAATTTTAGTTTTATTATTTAGGCTTTATACTTGATTTATCCTACCTATATATTATATATTGTATCCCAACCTTCTACATAAGTAATAAAGTATTTATTATTTATACTTTTATTAGGATGGTGCCAGTTTATAAACATAGGTAGGTACTTACCTAAGATACATTATAATAATAATAATAGTCATACTTTTTAATGCAATTTTTTTATACACATTATATACGTATACCATTTGTCTATTAGAATTAGGTATGCCTAATTCTAACCAAGTATAATTGATGGTGTGAGCATGTATTTTATTTTACCTAAATTAAAATTAATAATTTTACTCTTTACTCTTTACCTACCTACCTACGTATTTTATATCTATTTTAATTTAAAATTAAAATATGGGTATGTATATAGATACACGCAATAGAATTATAATATGCGATCCTAATAATAGATTAATTAATTTTAATAATAATAGTATTGAACCTTACTTTACTATTCTATATTTTACCTAAATACCTACCTATGTATTATTATTATTACTTAAATATATGCGACCTATAATTATAATTAACATTTACCGCCATATCTGCTGAGTCCTTTCAAAATCAAAATGAAAATCAATCATTATTTTTATTCTTATTTTTACTATAGATTATAGATAGGTATATAATCATTAAACATATTTTAATATAAAATATATATTACCTACCTATATAATATATTAAATTATACATAAAAAACTTGAAAATAAAAACTTACGTGTACCTACGTACTTTCTCCCATACACATAAATAATACATGGTATAATAGTATTTATACATACCTGAGATTATTGCCTGAGATAATTGGATTTAGCTAATACATAATATTATTTTGAGAACCAGTCATCAATTATAATACATTACGTAGTATTAAAGCTAGTAAAATATTTGGATTCGAATATTAGGGATATATACTACAACTACCTACATACTACGATATTTTTCCCAAAATACTACAACTACATATATTGTATACGGTAGGTTTAGGTAACCTATAACCTATACATAAATAATATTATTTACAAAATTGCCTTTTTGAGATAAATCACAAATTTTAAAACACTTCGTATCCAGTCCAGATAAAAAGTGTTTTTAGAGGAGAGAACTATTTTATAACTAACTAATATTAGGTAGGTATGTATGTATGATTCTGTTTACAATTAGTTGTCTGAATACCCAATTAAATTATTTAAATAACTACCTACATCTCTTATATAGTCTCTACATATTTTTATAATTTGGTATTTTTATGATGCCTATTTAGGTAATATAGTATTTTAGAAAAGATTATCAATTATTATTATTAGATACTTAACTTGACTGCATTTTCTTTGTCTGTTTCTGCGGCCGTGGGTTTAACTTGCACTGCATTTTCATATTTTCCATCCTTTCTAATACTACTACTATAATTATATTTGTCAACACCAGCAGCTCCTCTTCCTTCAAGTTCGAGTTCAAATTCAGATTGATTTATACTCCCATTTATATTTCCATCCACTTTACTCTTTTTATTGAGACTACTCTGAGCATCCTCATCTAGTTCTGATTCACCTTGATTTATCATTTCAATATTATTTCCATCATTTAAATTTATTTTTTGGAATTTGTGAATCTCACTCTCTTCATTATCCTTAATTTCATCGAAATCTTCCTCAGTCGTCGTCTTATCGATAATAAATGAGTTTTCCTCATCCTCTTCTTCATCATCATCATCTTCCTCCTTGTCACTTATAAAATCGAAATCTGTGGGTATGGGTATGGGTAATCCTTGTCGGGCATGAATTTGTAAATGTTTTTTAAGATCCGAAGTGAGAATAAACGGTTTATCACAATGTACACACGTCTTGATCCTCTCACCAGTGTGATATTTCTTAATATGATATTCCAAAAGTAAGGATTCATGAAACTAAAATGGAAATAAATGAATGAATAAATATTTAATTTTGTATTGATAAAAGTGAATGAATTATATTATATTATATAGGATACATTACCATTTTACCGCAATCATAGCACTGATAAAAAGGAAATAAAATCATATTATTTATTACCTATATATCATTCTTTAATTAGGTAAGTCATAATTTGTTTATTATTTCTAACCAACCTTATATGGAGTATCACCAGTGTGGAGTCGCATGTGACGATTTAAAAGAGATGAGTAATTATAAGCTCGACTGCAAATCCCACCTAAATGATGAACAAAAAGAAAAGAGAAAATGATGATTTTTATATTTGATAATTTATTAATACTTTAATTAATAAATTAAAGGTAGGTAATAAGTGTACATTACATTTATATTTTCTGTCAGCCGCATGAGCTCGTTGATGTAAAATTAGAGATGTTTCTTTGATGAACTGCTTGGAACATACTTGACACCTTATAATAAAACAAAATAAATAAATAAATAAATAAATAAATAAAATTATCAGAGTACCTATGTACAGTAAAAATGAATATAAAAAATAATCAAGCTAAGCTTCTTACTTGAGATGATTATCTTCACCATGAGTGGACATGTGCTTCTTCAAGTTGGAAATTTGTGAGAAACCTAATTTTTAACGAATAATATAATAGGTAAAAGTACACTGCATATTATCAATCAATATTAATAAAATAAAGATAAAATTTTACCTCGTTCACAAATAACACATCTGTAGGGCCTTTCACCAGTATGTACTCTAAATATTATAAATTTACTTAAATAGCATCTAATTATTATTACATATATGTTTTATATTTACAAATTTTCAAATGAAATAATGACATTTTTTTTTTTACCTTTCGTGTTCTTTTTTATTACTTGGAGTGCCAAAGCGCCTTTGACAGTATCTGCAAGCATACGGCTTTTCAGTTGCATGTTCTAGTATAAAAAATAAAATAGAAAATCAAATCATTTTTAATTAATAAAGCAAAACTATAAATAAGGTTTAAAATATCTAATTGTAGTGTTATACCATTAGCCATATGTCGGACATAATTTTCTGGAGTACCTAATAAAATGATAAAAAAAAACCTTCCTAGGTATACTTTATATTAAAAAATAAAAAATAAAGGTAGGTAATGATTGTTTACCAAAATCTTCGTTGCAGAGTTTACAAAAATTATCTTTTCGACGAACTCTTCTTTCTAATAATAAAGGTGAGACTGGAGAAGGACTACCAGTAAGGTTGGAAGAAGGCTTCTTTTTAGATTTCTCAGAATCAAAACCAAAATTTCTTCTTTTTCTTTTCCTTTTGCCACCACCACCTTCATATTGAGGATGTGTTGCATAGCAATGTTCC
>JAQIXA010004942.1:0-10307 GCA_034699045.1 Nanhermannia cf. coronata Gr-Ori-00579 | reverse complement strand
GGTGAAATTTATTTAGGTATAAGTTTTTAGGAGACATTCCCTATTTCTTTAGGAGTGTTTTCTTATCACCCAATTTTATACCTTATTTGAATTTTTTTAAAGAATTTATGAAATATTTCATTTCAGGGTCCGGGATATAATACCCTACTATAATAGGTAAATTTTATGCTGATTTACATGACTTTGGAATTTTGAAGCCTTTAAATGATCTAAATTACTCGTAGATCCTGATGAGTTTAAAATATTCAACTAGTATTTAGCTGCTGCTATTTTGAAATGATATTGTTTACTATACAATGAAAAATGTGTATTTTGTTTTTTAGACAAATAAGTAGGGTATTGAAACAATTTTTCAAAATTACGAAATTACATATAGGTAGACTATAATAAAAAAAAATTTAATAAAAAGTAGGAGCTTATAATTGACAAGGTAGGGCAAGCAATAAAATTTCGTTAAGCTCGTACAGATTTTTGTATTTTTTCAAATGATCTCTACAATTATGGACTAAAAATTTTTAAATTATAAAAAATCTATAGGAAGGTACGTAAAAAGCCTATGTGAATCAAAAATTAACTTTGATAAAAAAGAAGCAGAAATTTGTATGGATAAAGCACAACGAGATTTACTTGACTAAAATAATCATGATCTAATTTTGAATTAATTTTCTGAATTTTTTTTAAAAACATTGCAATTTTATGAATTCTTCTAAATCCTTATCGATAAATGCATTAAATGATATGGCAGTAGATAGGCATTCTGCGTTATGCATACCTAGCTATACGAATCTACTATGTATCAATACCATTAGCATTATATCTTAAACAAATATTTGAGAAATTACTCTAATAAACTGTAAAACACAATACATAATATAATACATAATAGAAAGGGGCAAATTTTTTAAAAATTTTAACAGTAATCCAATGGTATCTAGTATTTATTGATCTTTTTTTCTTATACTAGATTAACAAAAAAATTTGATAATTGTGTAGCAGAATTTATATAAGTAATAATTCAGAGTTTAGTGGGCTTCACAAGATTTCTTGTCTCCAGCCACCTAGATAAACAAAAATTTTGATAATTGCGTTCACAGAATTTAATTATAAATTTTTATAGGTAAATAAGCACCTTAAATTTCTTTCCGTGGTAATCGTGTTGGTGCTAAAAATAGTATTAATTCTTAGTTAATTCAATCTGCATTTTAGATCATATAATTTTTTTAAATGTACTTGTTCAGCAGAGTCGTTGTGATCTTCAGCCAAATAGACATCGGCACAGACACATTTCTTAGCCTCTCCACAAAGCATATTGTTCCCTACTCCACAGCTTGAATCGTCTAAAAATGTACACAAAAAAGTGTAAAAATTTGAACATATCTCAAATTTTGAAATTTTTGAAATTTTGAAAATTTTGAAGATATACCTTGGATAAAATGTCCAGTATGAGTGCAGGAATCCCCATGGGTATGATCATTTGCGGCAACAAAGGCGATAACAGCCAAAAGAATGATTGCTCCTTTCATGATTCTGAAAATATGACTTACTTTTTGGAAGATTTGAAAAGTTTGATGAGAGATTGTGTACGATTTCCCTATTCCAAATCTAGCCTTTATATATGAAAAAAATTTCCTTGAAAATTTAAAATTGTGGATTAAAAGTGTAAAATGTTCTCCATAATATCTATTTAACTACAATTTAAATTCAGTCGAGTTTTAAAGCATTATTTTATACAGATTATGAGCATTTTAATTATGATTTATTCTTAAAATTTGAATAATTGCATTCGTTTGTATTTGTAGCTCAAGGTTGGTCATTTCCTTACCTTAAAATTATGTTAATTGACCCATCAACTCTCAACTTTCAATAATACTCTGTATTTGCCATAAGTTCTAATGACTAAATTATTTTTTTAGCATAAATAGGTACCTACTTATTAGGGTATCTACCTACTTTGTTGTATAAAGCCAATTTCTTTCATTGTGATCGTAAAAGATTACGATTTTAAGCATTATATATTTAGCTAATTGATTTGCAAAAAATTAAAATTTGTGATAGTTCATGAAAAAATGGATTCTTTGCCATTTTTAGATTGTTCGAGATTTTTAGAAATAGTCAGTCAAAACTTCAAGATCTTGCTGGATAAGACACAATTTAAAGCCATGAATGTCTTAAAAATGACAAAAAATTCCAAAATTTGATAAAATTTAAAGATACGAAGATTTGAGTATAACCTAATGTAAACATTTTGATTGCAAAATATTGAAAATAAAATGAAATATAAGTAGGGTATATTTTATAGTAGTTTTATCCATTAAATCGAGTTTGGTTTCATTATTATGACAGGAACAGGCATCTTAAAACATATCTAAATAGATATATCAGTCATATTTAAAAAATTTAATTCTACTTACATAAGTACAAGTACAGATATATATGTATCCTATAGTTATAAGTTATAGGTAGGTGTAGATATACTTTAGTGATATTTATAAAGTAGCTATTTATTTATCCGTATTTATCTAGAGAAAATACGGATTGTACGAGTAGAATCGATTTGAAAATGTGGTTGAAATTTCATTTTAAATTTCTTTGAAATTCTCTATAGCCAGGCAGGCATCAAAGGCTCTTCTAATCAGATTTCGATTAAACTAATTGGAAAACCATGTTTGACCCTTTTAATCTTAATCTGACCATTTCATTTGAAACATTTCAGCTTGTTTTCATACCTTACTTTCCAACCAAGTAAGCTACCTATACTAAAACACAGTACCCTATATAAGCACTTTTAATTTACAACCACCCAAAGATTCAAATAATCTAAAATGAAACAAAACACAATTTACATCCTGTAATCAAAATTTCATTCACACAATAATAGCATCTACTTCTCTGTAAAACTTAGAATTTTTATCAAAAAAAATCGTTAGGGTACTATTCATTTTAAGTTCATAATTGATGAAATACCTATTTAATTGGAATAATTTATGAAATTTTGACGCTCGATAAATTTGAATGGTTTTAATTTGAAGATATGAGTAAAATTTTACACGAATCTTTTTGAACTATTATGATTTTGAAAATATTCTAAATTACAGCCAAAATCGTCCAAAACTTAAGTGTTAAGCCTCTACTGTAGACTGTAGTACATACCTAGATAGGTAATTATTATTTATATAGAAAGAGAAACTCATAAAATTCCATGATACGATAGTATTAAGTACTCTTAATTATTTATCTTTCTCTCTGATCTTGTTGAGAAATACAATCTATCTAATCACCTTATCATCGGAATATCAAATGAAATTATATATGCAAATTTCTCATATATTATACTATAGTATCTTGTAGATAATAGGGGTAACCTAAAGGCTCAAAAGGATTCTTCAAATAATAAATTAAATTCTGGATAAGAAGGGCCAAAGGCAAAAACAACACAGAATAACTAATTATTAATTCAAAGGGTACTTTCAATTTTCATTTCAATGAGCACGTAGGATTTAAAATTTCTCAAATTTCTTACTCATAAATAAACTTTACAAATACTTACAAAATGGTAGGTACTTGAACATATAGTACTATTCTGTATTATATAGTATCTGAAGTACTTGGAAATATTATAAAGTTTGATTAAACACGAGCCTTTAGGGGGGAAATTCAAGCTTTTCTTCCAAGTATGACCACTTTAATTATAATTTAACCTCTGGTTTTAATTTAAGATCTGAACATTAATTTCATATTAGGCTCAGGCTTGGCCATTTCATAAAATTTTCTAGAAATTCTAGAAGGTTCTAGACTCTAGAATCTAGCCAACTTAAGCCATTTTCTATAAAAATAGCAAAATATCTCGTCAAAATTTCGCTTTTTAACCTAAAATTTTATCAAATTTTAGAAAAATTTTGGGCATATAAACCTTATAAAAGCATGCTGTTTTGTAACTAAATTCTATATTTTGTAAATTGTTTTCAAAATCAAGTAGTAAATTCAGTGAATCAGCTCAAAATCGTCCATTTAATTCAGTTTACTTCTCATTTCCGAGAAAACCGAAACATTAATTTCAATCTAAAACCATTGTTCCTAACTGACTGACTATAAATGTAAAACAAAGGTTTGTATTTTACAAGTAACCTTCTATGGATATTTACTTTGTATTTACAGATAGGTAGGGTACTATTTGTAGAAATTTCATGAGGCATTAAGCATTAATGATATCTAATGATAATGGATCTCATTTATATTTCGAGATCTTTCGGCCTACCTTGTTAAAACGTAATTGAAGATAACGAGATACAATACAATTCTAGTAGGGTACTACAGATACTACCTCCTACGTTGATTTTTGGGATTTTTTTTTTCAAAAAAAGTAAAAAGCAATTTGCTCTCAATTTGTTAGTTTAAAATGTAGTAGAAAGTACCTATCTAATACTTATATCATTTCCTTTTCTTATTAAAACTCATTGTATTTGATAATGATGAGGTAGCAGCTACTAAGGTACTATGTTTTTTTCCAAGATATTTCTGTAGATTTTTCTAATGAGAGAGTTAAATTCGAGATTGAGATTATTATGGACTTTTGTATTATTGTAGAGTACCCTACCTAGTACCTACCTACATTATGTAAGTAATTGTAATGTGAGTTTACAGACCTTTTGCTATTATAGACAATTTTTCAACTGGTTATTTGGTCATTTGAACAAATTCTCAAAATGAATTTAAGCCAAATTAGACCTGGACACAGTTACCTAATTGAAGTTCTAAAATTTAATTTTAAATGTAGATATGAGTTTTGTGAATCAAATATATGTAGTATTTCTAAAAAAAATGCTGAATGATAAGCAAATATCATATCCTATATAGGTACTCGTACATATTATAGAAATTCAGACTAAATGTACCTAATCTTAAAATATCTATTTGAATTCTTTAAAAAGAGGCAAAATTTTCTTAAACTCCAAGCGAACCAAAAAATTATGGATCTATTAATAAAGGGAAAATTTTGGAAAATTAAGCAAAAAACTACAAGATTTGGCATTTAAATTTTTTCGGCCAAAATTAAATAGCTGTAGGGTACAGTAAACTCTCTCTATAACGACATACTTTATAACGTCAGTACCTTTATAACGTCGTAAATTATTTTCCCCGAATCGGCAAAATTGCCATTTACCCACGTTAAAAAAACCTCTCTGTAACGTCACTACCTTTATAACGTCGGAATATTTTTTCCCCGTGGGGTGTCGTTATAGAGAGAGTTTACTTTATTAAGATATTTTGAAACTAAAACAAATATTTTTATATTCATTGATTTTGATATAATTTTGTCATTTTTAATTTTAAAAAAAGAATTGATCAACAACTTTTTAAGGATTTGTTTTTGTAAAATTTTGTAAAAAAAACATGCCAAATTTTTTTGGTATTGAAGAACAATATATATGCTAATTTTGATCGAAAAATTCTCATAAAAAGTGAAATTATGCGATTATGTATTATGACATTACATATTTGACCTTCATTTTTCATAGTTTTAAGGTTCCGAAAGGTTATATTTCATACTTTAATACCTTGGATTATGCGTTCTGCTTCTGCGTGATCCCTATTAGAGTTCTCAATTCGTGTATTTTAATACCCGAATATACCCGACTTAAAAAGAATCCCGACTCGGGATATGTATCGTGAAATTTAAAAAAATTTCCATACTGAACTATTCTATACTAATTTTAAAGATTTTTTTCATTAAAAAAACTAATCTTATGGAAAATTTCACGAAATCCCGAGTCGGGATTCTTTTTAAGTCGGATATGTTTGGGTATAAAAAGACCCGAATTAAGAACTCTAATCCCTATTATATAAGACTAATACAAATTCTTTTGAAATTACTACATACCATAGGATAAAAGCCATATTCCTGTAAATTTTGCGATAAAAAATATGCTGGAGCATATTATGTACGTATGCACGAAGAATCAGTTCATATGAAAAAGCAATTCAAATGTTCAACATGTACTAATATATATTCAAGTAGGCCTGCACTCAATAATCATACCCAATATAAGCACCTAGGAAAAGAAAAAACGAAGAAATGCAATTATTGTTCAAAATTATTTCCAAATTTCACGAGACTGAGCGTTCATATGAGGAGACATACAGGAGAGAGACCCTACAAATGTAAGATTTGCTCAAGGGAATTCTCTGAGGACACCACTATGAAAAAACATTTGAAGACTCATAAGTAAAAAAAAGAATTTAATGGATCAGATTGTTAATATTATTTATTTATAACTAAGAATTATTAGATTTTTATATATATTTTATAATAAACTTAATATATATTAAATTATATTATATTATTATATACATATATTATAATTAGATAATCTACTCATTCCTAGTAATTCTACCTAATCTAAATTTAAAAATTAAAATTGTCGTTTCATATTTATTCTCAAGATTTTACGTAAATATTTTATTTCATTCAAAATTAACTTTTTAATATAATGCCTATAAATATCTATTAAATTAACCTGACAGATTTCCTTTACGAGTATTCAAGATATCCTCTTAAGTACACATCGATTTCTAAACTACTTAAAATTGCCTAAAACTTGAGTGTACTTGGGATTAGTAGATATCCCTGTGTTTAGGTTCGATTGTGAGCTTGCTATATTCATTGTTATCTAAGTTTATTAAATTATTAAAAAAAAGTATTATACCTATTTAAAAAAATAATCTTTATACATAATATAAAGTATATAAACCTTAAAAAGAGCTCCTTTAAATTTCTCTTTCAAAATGTAATGGAATATGAATATGAAAAACCCCTATAATTTTTTTAAAAAATTGTCAATTTTAAATTCTTTAGAATATCGAAATTTAAAATTAATTAGAAAATGAAATACCTGACATCCATTCAAAATAGTGAAAATGTAGGCAGAAATGGGGGTCGGGTCAATCATTACGAAATAACCCGGGAGCCAGGTCAAGCCAAGTGTTATGGACAAATAGAGCCAACCAAGTACATTCCTCCTAAAAATATTTAAAAATTGATAAAAAGAATCGAATCCGATTTAATCGCACCCCTATTTTGGTTAAATTTAACCCTATAGTTTGAGTCTAAATTTACCTCAGTATGAAATTAATTCAATTTAAAAAAAAATCTTAACCTAAAGTCTAAACTAAACTTTGGATTAATTTCATACAGGTATAAAGTTAGACCAAATATATAGGGCTAAATTCAAGCAAGAAAAGAATTTAAATTAAACTTAAATAATAAAAAAAATATACTTTTGATTTATATTACTATCTTTCCTTGCAACTTTAATTGGATTTTTTTTCATTTTTCGAGTTTGTCGGTAACAAATTAAGAAGACGGCTATGTTAAACTATATAAGTAGATGATTGAATTTTTGTATTTAGAAAATTACGTATTTTAATTATATAATTAATGTACAGTCATTATCCAAGTCATGGGTGCAAGAAATGTCCAAATATAATGCTCCTTTAACCAGCATCTATATAAATACCAAAAAAAACGAAATTATATATCTGTTTTAAAATATAGCTTCTTCAAGATGCTAAGAAATTTTGGCAAATTTTTTCAAGTCAAAGGATTTGGATAATCTGTATAATACCTGAGAACTGGTATTAAATTTGAAATAAATAATTTGAAATTTTTATAAGTTTTTGATAATGGAGAATTGATTTTGCACTTAACTATATTTGGCCCTAACTTTATGAACTGGAATAGTATAATATATTTTAGTGTAAAAGGTCGATTACGGTCAAGTAAATCTCAATTTTAAAATTTTAATCATAAAAAAATAGAAAAACTCCAAAAAATTCAAATCACATATTTTCAGAATCAAAGTTGGAATTAGCCGGCTAAAATAGACTAAAAAGGCCGTAAAATATTTTCATTTATTATCACCTGATAAAGAAAGATCTGTTGATTATGTCCTAGTATTATACAGATATCTCATTATTTGAGAAAATTAGCCAGGCATCATCTTATTTAAAATATTTACAAATCATCATCTCCAACTGAATAGGCCTTAAATTGGGATATACCAACAACTCCAGAGACCAATATCAAGGGTATAATAAATCCCATAATTTTATAAAAAGTCTCCAACCGATTTGGTCTAATCTTTAGTGGATAAACGACCATGTTGAAGAGATGCCAGCCGAGTATCCCCATCCAGACCCATATGGCCAAAAAAATGAAATGTGTCGCAATTCCTGTTGCCATGCACAATCCATGGGAAACTTCTTTGTATATCCCTGGATTCATAAATACAATGAGGAAATTCCCAAGGAAAATAAGAATGCAGATAATTTTTGAAATGTCTCCTTGTGTGTTTTGTAACTCTTTTGTAGTATGTAGGATAAATGCTGTGATTACCAGAAATATATTTGATATGGTAGAGAGCATAATTGATATTATAACCAGAAAATTGTCATTCTGAAAAAAAAATTATAATCTTTTATAAATAAATAATATGTAAATCCGTATCCGGGGATTAGGTCCAAAAACCATTAGGTCCAAAACGTACCAGGCTGCCCCCTATCGGTCGGACTGTGGGGTTTATGAGTGGGATAGGTTGCTTTGGGTCAGGTCAGGTTAGGTTATGTCAGGTTAGGTTAGGTTAGGTTTGGTTCGGAAGTTATGACCTAACCGTTTTAGGACCTAATCCCCCAGACCCATGTAAATCACCCTATTCGAGTACTCTTGTACCCCTAATTTTCGGTGATAAATGTCAATTTAAATGATAAATTTGTCAATCAGATATCTTCGGGTTGTATATGATTTTTAGGACTATACATGTGTCCTAACATGGAAGAGTCCTGAAATTCGAAGAGATCCTTTGGAATCTACCTATTACCCCTTAGCTTTGTAAGTCTCTTTTTTGATTTTCCCGCCATTTGATTAACATGGGGACTCTTATGAAGGGCTGTACAGAAAAGGGTAATAAAAATCTGTAAGAGTCCAACTAGACCCTTATAAGATTTTATGTCAATTTTGAATAAAATTCTTCCATATATGTATATGTATAGTTTTATAGACATATAGTGAGAAGGAAGAAAAAAGCACAATGCTGAATATAGTAAGAGATATATTGAATTGAGGCTTAAGAATGAAATTGTTCTATCACATTTTTTGGCCAAAATGAAATTGGTCTATCTACAAATCGCAGAATTTAAAAAGTTCAACTTTAAGCCTTAATAGCTCATAAAATATTTAATTTTAATATGTTCTATCTCTATAATTCAAAAGTATAGTTTATGAGAATTTTTTGTATATAATACATAGTTGATATTATACAAAAATTATTTTAAGAGCTATTATAAGGCTAAAAGTTGAGCTTCTTAAATTTTGCGTTTTGGAGATAGATCAATTTCATTTTGGCCAAAAAATGTGATTGAACAATTTCATTCTTAAGCCTCGTATAAATTGTATTTTATCATGAAAATTTTCATGACCTTACATCATGTTTTCCCATAAGTATAGCAAATGAGGTCAAATGATTGCATTCGCATGTAGAAAATAATCCATCAGACTCATTTTCAATTAAATGACATCCCGATTTTGACCAAATTCTAGAGAAAAAAAAAGCATAACATTTTCATAATTATACACTAATTTGATTTATTAATAGTAATTAACAATTCTTTAGGATCCCAGTAAACGCAAGAAATTTCTTTACGGTTAAACTTTCCACCAGTAAATGAACTTTTTGTGGCTCGAGCATCATGTTTAAATCTGATTTTTATTCGACCATCTAAAATTTAAATATTTTTAAATAATAATGTAATTTATAAAATAAAAATTATCTTCTAATTAGAATCATTATCTTATTTTTGCACTTTGATTAATATATTCATCAGATTTTTGTAAAGGTAGAAATGAAAATGCAAGCATCGGTCCATTCAAATATTTTCTAGAATCATCATCATCCCTTAAAAATCAATATATATTGTTGTACATTAAAATTGAATTTAATTTTGAATACAAGATGCCGCAGAGCCATAAACCTAGTGTTTATTTGTGAGTAACTCGAAAAGTAACATGTATATTGTGAAACGGTAAAACTACTAGCTGAAAGTAGATTAGCATATTAGAATATGTCAATATTTTGAGAATTTTAGAAGAATTTTGAGATATTCTAAAAATTGGTTCAAAAAATGATTTTTTTAAAAGATTTTCAACAAAAGTCACGATACGATAGTCGTTTTTTGATTTGTACATTTTTTAGAAAAATCCAAAACATTATTTTCAAAAAAATTTAAAAAATTTTCATTTATTAAAATAATTTTTA
>JAQIXA010004941.1:0-10311 GCA_034699045.1 Nanhermannia cf. coronata Gr-Ori-00579 | reverse complement strand
TCCAAATGACCTAAAAAGTCGATTGGTGATGGAATTTTAATTAAGTAAATTTTTGCTATCGTTTACCCCTTTGTGCATTGCATTGAGGAAAATCATGTGAATGGTTTACTCACAAACAAAATACTTAGTATTAGGTATATTATACATATGTATCAGTACAGTGCATACTTAAATGAGAGAAATTGTCTATTTATAAAATAAGTTTTTAAACTCATTACAATACATTGCTTATAGTCAGTAGAATAATAGTTAGGAAGGATATAGATATATCAATTATCCGGAAAAAGATTGTAAAATTAGACCTTTTTTAGACTCTAGTTATGTACTCGTACTTTTAGGTATAAATTTTATTAAAAAATGTTTTATATTTTATCTAAATCAGGTTTGTATTATCCTAATCCTATCCTATAAATATACTTAAGGATCTGATGCTCTTACTATAAATGAAAATTTTACCTCTATTCGACAAAGGTAGGTAGGGTACTTATAATATGAACTGATGTTATATAACTGTTTAGATTTGTTTAAAAAAGCACTTTTAGACTATATTTATACTAATAATAACTATTTTTTGTGTTAATTGACCTAAAGGTCTGGAATTTTCAGAAAATTATTTTAGGCTAAAAATGATCAAATATCGTATTTGATATTCAGAAAAACTGAATTAGTCATATAGGATAAAGGATAGGCATTATCATAAGATTATTCTTTTATTCAACACAATCAGCTCGAAACTGCATCTTGAGTAGTATAAACTGGTTAAAATTTTATTTTCGTCAGATTTTGGATACGTAAGTAATTAAGACTTTTATTTAAGTAGGTACCCTACCGAAAAAGTTCAAATAAATAAATGACTTTTAAGAGAGCTAATGCTTTTGAGATGAAATGAAAGTACCTATATTTGGAATTGTCTTTGAAATTGATGGAATGCCAAAAATTTAAGATTGTTTGTTCTAAAAAAAGTAAGAAAAGTTAGACTTGAGTTAAATATTTATTTTCAATTTTGGTAATTTGAGATAGAGTAATTTGACATCTGAGATTTGAGACCTTTTTTTAACGTTTACTCGTATGCTTGTTTATACTTATTATGTAATATAGTAGGATATCTAGTACCCTAGTAGTAAAATACTACATTGGATATAGCAAAGTACTTTTCTATTACGGATACATGCCTATAAGTAAGTAGGTACCTAGTGTATTTTTTGTACTTTACTTTAGTTTACTAGTAACCGTATAGGTAATGTAGGTATTTGAAATACATACGAGTAGTACAAATACACTTGTCTATACTGTACAAGAGAATTTCAAGGGATATTTTAATACCTCTAAAACAGGTGAAATAATACTCAGGTTGAAAAAAGGTGAGGCTTCAAATTTCAACCCCTCAAATTCAAAAATATAAAAAATATTTAAGATATTTAACTGCCAACTTTGAAAGACTTTGAAAGAATAGTACAAAAATATTTTATAAAGAAAATATTTTAAAAATTTGTACTTATTCTTAAACTATCGATTTATACAAGACCACAACGTATTTTTATACAAACACGAGCACATTAAAGTCGAAAAGTCAACAAAAATTTCTTTTTTGTGACTCATCAATTTCAATTGTTTTCATAAGAATAGGATTTATTATTTATTCCTATAAAATCTATAAAAAAAACAAGGTTAACTTTTATTTTATTTTTTTGAGGATTTTTGTAACAAAGTTTGTACCTAAACTTTTCTTGACATATTCAATTTCCTAAGTACTTACTTACTTATATTTTAAATGGTTATTTTATTTTTTCTAGAAATTTTCTACAATATTTTCTATACATTTGAGAAGATAAAAGTTTACACGGATATTCAAGTCAAGAGATTTTTGTAGGATTCTGAGCAAAAAAGATACCCGGGTTCTTACATCAACTGCCTGGTATAACCGAACTCACTGAAAGATCTGTAAAATCATTTGGAATTTGATCTTGAATCGAAAACATTGTAGATACACACGAGGTCCAGGATTTCAAATAGAATTAGAAAATGTCAAGAGCTTAATTACAAAAATTATACTACCTACATACAATATTTGAAAAAAAGTTATAAATTCACAAAATTTACAAAACAATGAAGAATTTAATCTCAATTAAGTTATCTACACTTTTAGTGCTACTATCGTATATCACAGGTAAGCATAATTTATTTACCCATTCACTTCACAACTATTAAACATTTATAAGAAATCTAAATTAATTGGTGTATTTTTGACAGTTCAAGTGTCTGACAGTTCTAGTAATTGTAATCTATTTAGGTATGTAGTATATAGTTAGTTTCCAATTTTTTTTTTACAAAAGTTGGAAAAATTAAGAAAATCTTAAAGGAAAGTACTTTATGAAAAGCATAAAAAGGTGCATTTACAATTTATTAAAAATTTGCAAAAAAGCACCTATATTATAAAGTATATGTATTTGATTGACTAATTAGCCAAATTATTAGTCAAGAATCACAAATTATAGTTAATTTTTGCAATGTACCAGTACTTGGTATATGTAGGTATCTTGTAAATAAAAAAAATTAATTTCACTCAAATACTAGTATTAGATCCTTAGGTAGATACTTAAATTTATTATTATGAATATTTGGTCACATGATCAGCTTAATAATTATGCATTTTTCTTTAGACTTTTATTCTTTATTTTGAGCATTTTTTTACGAAGTACCCTATTACTTATATGTACATATATTATTATGTACTTACCTTATTTTATAGTATTCAGTATAATATGAACATGTAATATAATTTATTTATGTACATTATGAAGGAAAGTGGGAATGATTTGATTACTGAGGCTTGGTTGGTCCTTAAAAGCACTTTAATTGAATTGTAATGAGATTCCATACACTCGACTTACTTATACTGTGCAGATTTATATCTACAAAATAATAGTAATAGGACTAGGACTAGACATATTTCATATCATATCTTTCCTTAAAATATAATATCATATTTTGGAAATAAGTTTAGATCAGGAAAAAGCTCAATTTGATCATTTTCTAAATTCTAAATAAATTTTCTTATTGTCTCGTTGTATATCTAAACAGTAAAATTGACTAATTTTATCGTACATAAAATTTAATTGATGCCAGATATTTTTGTTTATATTGTTATTTTTTACGTATCTTTTAACTAGAATTAGAATGACGTTTTATATATGCATATAAAACATCAAAAAGCATAATCAAAAACTAATGTGGAACCCGATACTAAACCTAAAATATAAGCGATTGACATCAAATGAAAATGAGTCATATAGGTCAAAAATAAAAAGCATTAAAAGCAAAATCCAAGAAATAATAGGTTAAATTAGCAAAATAGGAGGATACAATGCATAATTTAGGCATTCTTATAATTTTTTTTAATATTCTCTAATATTCTAGAAAACTTGATCTTAAGGGCCTTTGCCCATACACCTAAAGCCTAAATTCTGCCACATGTATTTCGGCCAATCAAATGGCGATTTGATTGGTCGAAATACATGTGGCAGAATTTAGGCTTTAGGTGTATGGGCAAAGGGCCTTAAAAACCAATGTATTTTTAACGAAATTAACGCCTTTAAATACTAGAGTATATTACATTTTTAGAGTACTATACCTATTTCATTATTTCTATTCAGTTTGAACATTCATACTCATATAAGGTACTTATATGGGAGTATCTATCTCAAAGAATTTCTTGATCAGTTTCTAATTTTCAAAAGTAGGTAGAAAATTGATTAATCTATAGACTCTATAGATTGATCTCTAGACTTTTCTAGATAGATGTGATTTTAGAATTTTTCAAGAATCATCAAAAAATGAATTTTGCAGATCAAAGCCTGATGCTTGTAGGCGAGCTAGTACAGTAGAATAAGACAATGAGTTTAATAGCATTTAATAAAATCTTGTGAATTCTTGGTAGAGAATTTCTCGTATTTTTTTTTTTGGAAGAGGTATTGTATTTCTGCTTGAAAAGTCGAAAAATTCGTAAAGGTAGAAATAATTTAATAATGAAATAAAATACTTACTTGGGGAAATAGCAGAAATGGAAAAAATTTCGAGTATTCTCTTAAAATATAATTCAATTTCCTATCAAGATTACATGCTAAGAAGGAAAAGGAAACCAAAAATCAATACTCATTTTGTTCTACTACTATAGTAGTACTAGTAGTCAGTATTATTTTATCTAGAACATCTTTTAAAATACGGAGTAGAGTTATAATTTTGAAATTTTGAAAAATTTGTAAAATTTGCTACTATCGTATCAATGTATGAGGAGGATCATTTCTTAAAAACTATTGGTATGGTATGTTATGGTATTAATGGATGCATATATATAGGTAGATACACTTAAAATAAATTGATATACATTACATAGTAGGCAGTTTAAATAAATAAATATTTTGAAAATAATCAAACCGAGATTTCTAGGATTTCAAGCCATTTATTTTCGAGTATTTGCAACCAAATGAAAGCAAATTAACTATGTATTTTGGCTAAATATCCGGTCAAAATATCAAATATTAAAAGTGTATAAAATTAGACAAAAAATTTGATATTATATCAGATTCCTGTGGGATTTTGCTTAAAAAGCCTGCGAGATTTTAAATGTCAAACCTGAAATTCTCAAAATCTAATAAGAAAGTACTTGTAATATAAATATTTTATAATCTTTTTGTAATATGCTAATGTCTGTAGTTCCAACAATAAATATTTTAAATTTTTTCCACTTTTAAGTATGTATTATAATCTCGTTATTAGAAAGTTTTTGACCATGATTTGTTATTAAAAACATTTTTATTATAGTATTTTAGGTATTTTAGATATTTTAGGTATTTTAGGTTGAAGGCTATCGTTGTTTATTATAAAATTGAACAAATATTTGTATTTGGATAGAAAAACTAGATATTTCTTGACTATAATGATCTCATTAGTAGTAATCCTTTGAACCCTTTTAATTATTTAAAGATTCGATTTGGAAATATACAAAATGATACATATAAAGTAGGGTACTTTTAAGTAGCTTAATACTCTCGACTAGATCCTAGGCTATATCTTACACAGTAAACATACAAATAAATTCGATCAAAGCAGCAAAATTTCAAAGTACCTATCTATCTACTATCTATTACAAATTGATTCATATATCTACATACAAATACAAGTAGTACATACATAACATACATAACATACATTACATACATAACATTTAACATTAATGTGTGCTTTGTATGTAAATAGTTACATTACGATACGAGTAGTTTAAATTATTCAAAAATTGTTTGCACTAACCTTAAATCCTAATTCCTAAATCGGAATGATATGAGTATGATTTTGATTAGTTTTAATGATTTCTAGAATTTGTAAACTTTTAATTAGCTTTTCAGAAATCTTGGTTTTCATAACTTATAAACTACACACATTTACAAACTAGTAATGCAAATTATATACAGGATATTTGAAAATTGAGGATTTATTTTGAATGAATTAATGATTGATTTATGTTTTTTGAATGAACAAGTAGGTATTATAATTTCATTTGGATTTGGAATGATATTTAAGTTTTAAGAATGACAAATTTAAACTTATTTTTGAATGTTTTATGTTTTTTATGTTTTTTTATCCTGTAGTTAGCATGGCTATCTCATGTTTCGAGTGTTCGAGTGAGAATGATGCTTTTTGTCCAGAATTTATGAGCTCTGATGACGAGGGGATAGTGCCCTACAATTCCTGTTCATACATCCATCAAGGAGCCTACTGTATCAAAACAATCGGAGTTACTGGAGGTTCAAAAATCAAAAAAAATCACAAAATATTTGTGATTTTTTTGCTATTTTTTGCTTGAACGTGCTTGTGAAATGCAATAAGATAAACATTATGATACTGCTTTCCCCACTAATAAAAGGCTTATAAATGTGCATATTTTACACATACAAACAAAGTTTCTAGCACTTTTACTAGTAGGTAAATACAGTAATGTAAATAGCTAGGAACTAAAAGGTTATACTGGTGTGAGCATTTTAGTGAATTTTATTGGATTTCATTTCAAACTCTTGATAATCTCACGTCTCAAGTGATGCTCTAATATTTGTTTTGACTTTTCCATTTATCTTTAATAATAGTCTTACTAATACTTGTTCTTAATACTAGTACTACCACTATACACTTGGATATGCTATCTATGATTAATGAAATCTTGGGATTTTATCAGATTTGGTTTTTGGTTTAGAGTTTACTCTGTAGAGATTCTTCTTTAAAAATAAAAAAGAATTTGGAAATCTCAGCTTGGAAAAACCCAATATTTTCATTTTGCAAGTGCCAAAATTCATGTTGGCTCTAGTACGGATAGGCGATACATTCAAGATTTTGAAAAAAATTATATAAATTTAGGTAGGCACAGACACCTACTTTTCTAAATTCTAATTCTACCATAAATTAAAAACTAATTGTATTTTTATTAACTTTTTTTTTACTATACTGTCTATCTTTCTATCTGTATTCACAATTCTTTCTCTCTCTTTTTTTCAAAAAATGTGAAAAGTCGTAAATTGTCTGAAATGTTACCGATGTGACGAAACTGAGGATGGGGACCTGGGCTGTTCGTCACTTTTATTTTCGGCTCCTCTTCAAGAATGTTCAGATATGTTCGAGCCAAGATACTGTATTAAAGCTACTGGAGTCTATGGAGGTGCCTTTGATAGTACTATCATTTTAATTATTTAATTTCAACCTTGAAATTTACTTATTTGAACAATAAGTCTAGTACCTAGTTGTAGAACAGCTGCAATTTGCTTGCCTCAACAAATAAAAATTAAGGAAATTGTTAAATTATTAGTTTTCTTGAAAATTTCAGGAAGCCTTGGCACGAGGCGATTTTGTTCTTCAAGAGACCTTGGCAATTACTGTGAGTATATTAAAAGACCTGGTGATCAACTCGAATACAGATCTTGTGTGTAAGTTCTCAAAGTTTTTTATTATTTTAGAAAATTTTAAACAATTTTAACCAAAATATTATATTATGTGTGTACCTACATACTAATAAGCCTTGAAAAATGATCTACTTTAGCTAAAATTTGAGTTTTGCTTATAGATCTAGATCTAAAAATATCTAGAAATTCTGCAAATTTCAAAAAAAATTCTAAAAGTCTACAATTAAATCAAACTATATGACAAAATGTCCATATAAAACGTACCAAAATCCAATAATTTACAATTAGATAAATAATAATCCTGCCAATGTCAATGTCAATTATCAATTGTCAATAATTTATAATTTTAGATACACCTGCACTGGAGACGGTAAATAATATATTTCACTAAAATATTCATTTGACCAAAAATAATCAAAAATAATTCTCGTTTTTCTAATCTAGGTTGTAATCCAGGGTCAAAAGCTTTCGCGACCTTGTGGCTTTTGATTGGAACAGCTGCATTTTATTATCATCTCATTTTGTGAATTTTTCATAAAAAAAAATTTAATTTCTCTCTATTTTAACAATTGATCTGAATTTCGATTTTGAACTGTTCCACAAATGACTATTATGTAATTTTATGTAAATATTTACCAATATATTGTAATATTGTATAGTTTAACCTAAGTTAAAAAATTAGATTATATTTTCTCAGGGAATCATTTCTCCAAAAAAACAATATTTAAAAGACATGAATCTGGTTGTTAATTATGGTTTTTTTTGTTAATTTATTTCATGAAAATTTCAAGAACAATGCAAATAAAGTTATTTTGTTATCTAAAGCCTGAAGATTTTCATATTTATTTTGAAGTATTTTGGTTTATCAAGCTTCCCATATTAAACTACGTAATATGGTAGAGTAGATTAGGGATACTCGTAGTTAAGAAATATTTTCAAAATCTTTAGGATGAATAATGAAATCATGAGTCATGATTATGATTCATTTTGACACCAAATTTTTATATAGATCGATATAGTCAAGATATTCTCAAATCAGGTCACAATTGCAACTGGTTTTTTTGAAAAATGTGTTCACACTATCCCTAAACTACCCTACTTTGCATAAGTCAAAGTACTCTAGTCAAATTTTTCATTCAATTTTATCAATTTCTTGTAGATCTAAAAAAAGCAAGTTAGAAAAATATAAGAATTAAAAATGATATAACCCTTACAAATTAACTACCTACCTATTAAAGCGAGCTAAAAACATCAATAAATGCAAGAATTAGATATTTTCTTATAAAAATGACTTTATTAAATCTATATAATAAATTTTAAGTCAGATTAACAATTAATAAAATGTAATAAATTTTACAACAATTTTACTGAAATTAGTTTGCTCAAATATTTTAAAAGTATCATAAATAATATTATGTAGTTTACTATACTCTAATTAATAACTTTAAAAAAAGTAATATTTTTATAAATACTTCTGATTATCTTGTATTTAAAAGATGCTTTTCATAATTACATAATATTTTTTTATGTAAATATAGGTATAATTGTCACAGTCGAGGGTATATTGTCATTTTTCAGTATTTTTCAGTATTTTACACTTTAATTGGAATAATAGTACGAGTAAACATCTATTTTATACATTTTTTTATGGAATGTCAGAAGCATTTTTTTTAGAAATATATATTCTAAAAATAAACTTATATCTAATTGCATTTATAATTATTTAACCTAACATAATAGTATAGTATTTTAGAGCTAATTATATATTATGTACAAAATTAAATAGTAAATGTAAGGGAAATTATCATACAATCAATATATCTCATTCAAAAATTTCATTTTTAGATTTAAGAAAAATATTTTGGGTCTGATTTGCTTCACATTTGCACTAAACCATACATAATTTTTGATTTTTGAGCAATCTATCATTCTCATTATAAAATTATGATTATTATGAAAAATATATTTTATAATTAGTTCTTAAACTATTTCTTAAAGTTAAAAAAACCCATTTGAAATTAAATAGGTATAGTCTCACATACAGCAATAAAGTACTACAACATAGTATAATATTCATAATTACCAAAAAAAACCTGAAAAATTTCGTAAAGAAAAGAACCGAATTTTAAAAGTAAAAAGATAATCCCAAAATAAAAAATAAATTTAACCTTAATATTCAGAATACATTATGTTCATAAACGTTCATAAAAGCAAAAAATAAATATACCTACAATATATAATTATATTTAACGTAATTGACCCCATATAAAAAAAGTAATTAGACTTTATAATTTAAAAAATTGCACAAAATCATCCTACCTAAAAAATATTTTGGCTGTCTAATTACATTTACATAAATATTTGAAAAATAAAAGTATTATATAAAAATCTATACTACTTAATAGTTATAGTTGTTTAAATTGGCCTTTTTTTATGTAATTGATTTAAATAAATAATTTGCATTGTATATCTTGTAAAAAATTGTCTAGAAAAAAATCTTTTTTTAAATTAATTAAGCTTGATATTTCACTTTTTAAGAGTTCTTTTTTCTCCATTATTTTGATGATTTATTGAGCATCTGAGTCACTTGTGTCCCGATCATTCCCGCTCTTCTCTAAAATTTACAACAAGAAAACCAGATTAAGTATAAAATTAAGAAAATTTGGCAAAATGTAAGGCATAAAAAGTGCAAAAAAAGTAGGTACTGACATGGATTTAATCGTACCTTTCTTTCCATTTCCTCCTTGATATGCATGTCTTCTCAGTCCTAAAAAAAAGGTTAAGTATTAGAAAGGTATTAGAAAAATTTAGATAAAATGTAACTTACTGTCATAAAGGTCTTCTTTATTTCCATAAAGACTGGCATTTGATCGAGCTAGACTATTTAATTGACCATTATTATGTCCATTGTTGTATCCTAAAATACAAAAAATTAGCATTTTTTCCAAAAATAATTTCAAAAAATATTTCTAGAATATTTTACCTGGGGGCATACCACCTTTCATATAGGTTTCGTTGTAAAAATTTGGCATATCCCAACCTAAATTATGAAAAAATTATCATTTTAATTGTAAATAAATAATATATTTATCTTTAAATATTTAAACTTTCTTAATTTTTTCAATGTAGGTACCCACATTGAAAAAATTTAGAAAGTGTAAATATTTAAAAATTATAGATACGAGTATTATTGGTCATTTTAGAGATTGAAAGTCGGATATAATAAAGCCTCGCGTATACTTTCTGTTTCTGTCCACACTGAAGCTGAAAATTTCAGTCTGAGCTGAAAGTTTTGATCTATACTTCAGTTTCTGTTCAACTGAAACTGAGGGCGGGTTTCAGTCTACTGAAGGCGGTTTCAGTTCTG
>JAQIXA010004940.1:0-10312 GCA_034699045.1 Nanhermannia cf. coronata Gr-Ori-00579 | reverse complement strand
AAAACAAATTCAAATTATTGTTTTAAAAAGGCTCTGATTTAATCTCATCCCTATTTTGGTTGAATTTACCCGTTACCCCTACTTTTAGCTTACACCTGCACCTTTATGAAATTGACCTTTTTTTAAATCCTAACCTAACCTAATCTAAATTACCTACCTTAAACTAGATAAAATTTTGGGCTAATTTTTGGGTAATTTCATTCAGAGGTCAAGTTAGACCAAGCATAGTGGCAAATTCAAACAAAATCGAGATGAGAATAAACTTAAATCGATGAAAATTCATTGAAAAGTAGAAAAATTTTGAAATTAAATGGTCAAAAATCCTCATTTTTCTAACGATATTTAAGCTTTATTTAACTCACTTTGGATTCGATTTATTTTTTAAAAATTGAAAATTAACAAAAATTACACAAAATAGATGTTCTGTCTGAGCAATTTTGAAATATTTTTGTCAAAATTATTGTTTTAAAAAGGCTCCGATTTGATCTCATATCCCTATTTTGGTTGAATTTACCCTTAGATTTTTGGTCTAACTTTACCACTGTATGAAATTAAACCAATTTTTTTAAAATTTTAATCTAACCTAAACTGAATTTATAAAATTTTGGGTTTATTTCAAATAAATGTAAAGTTATTAGACTAAAAATCTAACTACCTATAAGAGTAAATTCAACCAAAATAGGGATTGGGATTAGATCAAATAAGAGCCTTTTTAAAACAATAATTTTTACAAAAATACTTCAAAATTGATTATCCAACCAAACACAAGAAGTACAATCTATTTTGTATAATTTTTGCAATTTTAAAGTTTTAAAAAATAAATCGACTTCAACAAAGTGAGTTAAATTAGGCTTAAATATAATTTGAAAAATGAGGATTTTTGACCATTATAGATTTCAAAATTTTTTTTACTTTACAACCTACTTGTATAGATTATGATTATTTCAACTTTTCTGAATTTCAAACCTCTAAATAAACCACCTATATGGTTTAGAAAAGTATTTAGTTTGAAGAAAATTTGCTCAATTTTGAGGATTTTAAGCCTAGTTTTAGATGACCTAGAGATCTGCAGTTCTAAAACATATATTTTTAGAAATTTCTTTAGTTGTATCAATTTCCAATTTGAAATCCTAGTTTTCGTCTACATTACATTATGAAATCTAGGATTTCAAAATTGAAATACGAGATAAGAAAAGAAAACCAGAAAATATTTTGGAAAATTCAAGTTTAAATAGAATAGTAGGATACAGACCATAAGAAATCCAAGAAAAAGAACTTCTATTTTACCTAGAAGTCTACAAAATTCAATTAGAGCTAAGTATATGAGTAGAAATAAGACCCTTTTTCTCTTGTAATGTCATATTTTCTATATTTTTCAGATTTGACCGAATTTGTCCTGGAAGGATGTGTAAATACTTCAAGTCCACTTTTTCTAAACCAACTTTATGGTAACCAAAAATCCATTTTTTGATGATTTTTCTAATGAATAACTAGGATTTAATTAACTACATTAATAAATAATTATGGAAATTTAGGTGGATGTCATCCAGTAGGATTAGTGTCTACATTTATTGTCGAAAAAATGAACACAAATGCGTAAGCAATTTTTTTTAATTTCTTTCTGAAGATTTTTAAATTGGTCTTGTGTACAATATACAAATTATACTTGTGTATTCGAGTACAAAATCAGGTTTTTCAGAGCTGATTTAATTAAAATTTTTGTTTAGACACACATATGAAGCAGCTCCAGTTTTTGTTCTTACAGAAAAAATAATTTTGAAAAAACTTCGCAAGATTTTCTTTGGAACCGAAGCTGGTGATGGAATTTTTGCTCCTGGTGGTAAGAGAATATCCAAAAAAAATATTTATGTCCAAAATTGACCTTTATTTTGTACAGGAAGTTTGGGAAATTTTTACGGGATGGTATCCTATATTCTATCTTTAAAATCGTAAAAATTTACAATTTTGAAATTTTGCATAGGTACTGGCTAGACATAAGAAATATCCGGGTGTTAAAAAAAGCGGACTTTTCGGTCTACCCCCACTCGTCGTTTTTACTTCAGAAGAGGTAAAAATTTCTTTTTAAAAGCTGAATTTCTCTATAAAGTACCCAAATAATAGACCAGGGGTATATTAGGTTAGTTCGGAGATGTTTACGAAATTTTGATATACCTCAAGTACCCTACTGTTTTCTCCTGATCGATCAAGTTGTCATTTTAAACTGAATTCTGTTTGAGATTTTCTTTGTCATTTTTAGATATACGAGTAGATATAAAAATTTTAGATAAAATTAACAACTGATTCATTCGAAAATATGCTGTTCAAAATGTTAAAATGACTCGCCTATCACTTATCTACGACTAAAGCTTAATCTCATCCCTATTTTGGTTGAATTTACCCCTAAATATTTGTCCTAACTTTTACCCCTGTAAGAAATTAACCCAAAATGTATTAAATTTAGTTAAGTTAGGTTAGGATTTTAAATAATTTTGGGTTAATTTCAAAAAGGTGCGTGTAAAGTTAGACCAAAAATATAGGGGTAAATTCAACCAAAATAGGGTTGATATAGATTAAATCGGAGCTTTTATCTACTCCTATACCTACAAGTTATATTCTTATTATAAAATTAAGAATAATAATAATCAATTTTTTAGTCAAAATTTTGAAATTTTTGAATCCGATAAGTTTTATAAAGATCTAGAGGAGCTTTTAAATTTAAAAAGATTGTATGAACTTGTATGATAATTATAAATTGATTTGATTAGTGACCTTAACTGTATAAATAAGGTCTGTTGATTTTTAGAGCCATTATTCAATCTCAAAATCAGCCAACTGGATGGGAATCGGTCTTGAAAATGTCATAAAGGTCAAAACTGACAAAAATGGAAGAATGCTTGTCGAGGATTTGAAGGAATCGATTAAAAAATGTCGAAATGATGGAAAAGTTCCAATCATGGTTAATTCTACAGGTATTTAAATCTCGAATTTCAATTTGAAATCCTAGTTTTCGTCCATTAAACTCTGATTAATATAGAAATTTCAAAGATTTCAAAATAAAAATCCAAGATTAAATTAACCAAACATTACTGGTACTGGTACTTACTTTTTTCAAATTTTGATTTTGAAAACTTAGATTTTCAAAGTTAAACAAAAGATGAAACTATGATTTCAAAATTGAAATTAGGAAAAAAAACCTATTATTTTATTAATAGGGCGTTATTTTTATTTTAAATGCAATCTCTGAATTTCAGCTGGAACGACAGTTTTAGGTAAAAAATTTCAATTTGACAAAAATTTCAAAAATTAGTGAAAAATTCAAAATTTTTGATGAATTTTTTCTAGGTGCATTTGATCCATTTGATGAAATTGCTGATGTTTGTCAACAAGAAGGTAAATGACATTAAAAACGAGCCAATTTTTTTCAAAATTTAGCCATTTTTTGGTCAAAATTTTGCAAAAATTGTCCAATTTTTAAAGCTTTTTGATATAGGTATCTACTTTTCTGTTTATGCAAAGCAAAATTTGCAAATGACAAGCTAAGAATCTGCAATTTTAGAAATTTTTTAAAAATAATTTTTTTTTAGATATCTGGTTTCATTGTGATGCATGCTGGGGTGGTGCATTTATATTTAGCAAAAAATTAAGAAAAGAACAACTCAAAGGAATCGAAAGGTAGGTACATCAAAATCGAAATTTTGACATCCAAAACTTGCAAATGCTTGCAAAGTTTACAAGCCTGAGATGTCAGAAGTTAGAAATTCAAATTCAGCTCTGAAAAGATAGATTTTGGTCTCAAATTCGGTTTTTTCAATCTTGATTTTGTACTTTTAGAGTTCTTATTAAGCTACTCTGTATTTTAAGATTTGGTTTTTTGAACATTTTTTTAGATGTGATTCTCTAGTTTGGAATGCTCATAAAATGCTTGGAGTCCCTTTACAGTGCAGGTACTTGACAAAAATTTCAAAATTTTTCAAAATTTCACAATTTTCTTATATTTAAAGTGCCTTTATGACAAAGTATCCGAGCATTTTGTCCGAATGCAATTCCCTCACAGCCTCGTACCTATTCCAACAGGATAAATTTTACAATCCTGAATATGACTCAAGTGGAGATAAAAGTACACAAAACATTTACTTAATTACTTAATTACGTCTGTAATTAGCAATTACTAATTAAGTAATTATAAATCGAAAAATTTAAAAAAATTTCAAATCGCAAGGTATTCAATGCGGACGCAAGGCAGATGCGTTTAAACTCTGGTGTATGTGGTTAACCATTGGATTTGATGGATTTTGCAAAATTATCGAAGGTATGTACCTACTTTATTATGGTATTATTTCTAATTCTAATATATGTACCCTACAATGTACAATACAAGTACTGTTATTAATTTTTGAAAATTTGACTATTTGTAGAACATGAGGATAGTGCTCGGTAATTTTCTAAAAAAAAATTTTGAAATTTTTGAAATTTTAGTTAAAATATTTAAAGGTATATTGCTGAGCAAATCAAAGCTAAAGATGGGTTTCATCTGTATCTGGATACGTAAGTACTTAATACCTATGCGACATATAGACCCTTTTCCTATGGTAGTTCACAATTTTTCAATTTTTTTTGTTAATCTAGACACCAGTGTACTAATGTGTACTTTTGGTACATACCCCCAAGACTGAGGGATAAGGAAAGGACTCCAGAATGGTGGAAAGAAATGGGACAGGTTTTTGATTGAACTTTAAAATTTAATTTTAATTAACTTTTTTAACTATAATTAATAATAATTATAATCATTATAGTTGATGCCCAAATTAAAAGAGAATATGGTCAGGGATGGATATATGATGATTGGATATTCTCCATTGCCTCATAAGAAGGTATATTTTTGAAAAAAATCAAGAATTTGAAAGGGAACAGATCATTCTGTAAACCTAGACTTTGATATGGGACATAGTGTTAAAGATGCCTATCAAAAAGAACCTTAGAACTTTTTTTTACAAGAAAGGAACTCGAAATACCATACAACGGTTTTTGGCTCGAAAATCTCTAAAGGAGAAGAAGAATTTGAAAACCAAATTTAGTCCTCAATTTAAGAAATTTTGAAAAATAAATGCGGAAAAAATTGATGTCCAAATTATGAAATGCATAATCTGATGGTATATATATAAGTAAAAAATGGTTGTATTTCGAGAAACTGAAATTGGTTTTAAAAAAATCGGTTTTTTGATTCGCTATTGATTAGGGCATCTTTTGCACTAATCCTAAGGATAAGTCACATAGGGATTAGGATACAGTCAGGTCTAAATTTTTATAATTTTTCATTTTAATTTGAAGATACCAAATGCACTACGACTTGTGATTGCTGGCTACCCTCAAAGAACAAAAGCTGACATGGATTCAGTTCTAGAGAAGATTGAACTTTTGGGAAAAGACCTTTGATTTTACAATAATTAACATGATATCCTTTATTATTTATGGGACCTATTTGTAAAATATCACAAAAAATCCTAAAATAAAGTCTAATACAGATAAAACCTAGAGCCTAATAATAATACAAGCTTTCAATGAGTATCCTACAAAAATTAGCTAAATTTAGGCGATTTTAGCAAAAATTTTGACCAATTTTTGGCAATTTTCTGATAATCACAAATAACTATTCTACCTAAATCTTCTAATCACTATCACTATGTTACCCTAGTTATGTTATGCAAGTCCATATCTATATGGTTCATAAATAGGTTCATTTTTAGTAATTTGCAAATAAATAATTTTGATCCAGAAATCCAGAAATCACATCAAAATTGTATTTTCGATCCCGAAGTGTATTATTTGAATTTTTTGGTAAAATTATAGTTTTTGTTTGATTTTTATGATGTTCAATATCGACAAATTCCCCAATGAGGTAACTTGAAAATTTACAGGGTATTTAGTAGCGGGTATTTTACATTTTTGATTTGTAGATATTGAGCAAGATTTTTGGTTTCTTGGATAGCGAGAGTTCGGCACGAACTTGTCGTGCAGTTTGTTCAAAATGGAAGACTGTAGTGGATGAAACTATCGGTGTTACCTGTGTCATAGGTTCGATTCCATATGGCTTCAATTTTTTTTACCAGTTCTTTCTAGTCAATTTTGCTTGCATTTTGTCCATCTGTATCTGTTTGTCTGTCCAGGATCGATCGAAACCATTAAGGACTCTTATAGGGCCTAATTGTGCCATTTTGGCAAAAAATCTCACCTTTTGATTGCGTTGTTGTGGACCCTTTAAGTGGCCTAATTTAATCGAGAATTATAGAATTTTTAATTTTTTTAGGATCAAAACCCGAGGTTGTGACAAATAATCCCATTACAGGCAAGAAGATAATTTGCCATCAAATTCCTCCAAATGGCATCACCACACTTGGCGTCAAATTTTGCTCAGTCGGTCTAATCGAAAATTTGAATTTTGGCCCCGACCTTCATTTTGGATTTCCCAAGTGTGTTAAAAGTCTTCATTTCCGTGGTCCAGTCCCCCAAAAAATTTTCGAGTCCCTCACCTTACCTCTTTCTTCATTGACCGAGTTTTCAGTTCATTATTCTTCGCTAATGTACATTGACCTCGAGGTCAGTGACACCTGGCTGAAGAAAAAATTTGAATTTCCCGTCTTGAAAGTCTTCTCAATTTGCTCGAAAAAATTCAACCCAACAACCGATATAATCGGAGTTAAACTTGTTTTGGAAAATTCTCTTCAACTTTTGAATTCTGTCAATTCGGCCCGTTTAAGCAAGCTTTATCTTGACATGCCACATTACCAGCCTTATGAGGTTCAAATGACTAAGGCGATTTTTAAATGCATCGATCGGCACTGGATTACCTTGAGGTTCGAATTCTTGAAATATTTGAATTTTTCTAAAAAGTTTTGTATTTTTGAAGGTCACTCGATATGTTTTTTTGTGTCACTATCCGTGATAGTAGTTATGATAGTCCAGAAAATAATGGCGAAGGTGATAATTTGGGTCAATTAGGTCAAGTAGAAGAGACTCTATTTGACTGGTCCAATTTTAAAGCTCTATTTTTCAAGCGAATTTGCTTGGCTTGTGGAAAGTCTATGAAGACCTATGAGGTTTGTCTAAAAAGCTCAAATTTCAAATTTCCAGCCAATTTTACATTACTTTATTAAAATAGGTATACCTATATCATATACCTTAATCAATATCTTGTTGTAGGACTGGAAAAAGTTTATGAAGATCCAGTACAATCTCGATGAAGTTTATTGGATGAACGAAGAAATCGAAAAGTGTGTCACAGGATCTTCAATCATTGCATCGAATCTTCGGAAAATTTTATTCCAACTTAATGACATCGATTATAGGTACTTGGGGAGCGAAGCGAGCACTATTCACTATTCAACTTATTATTCAATCTTAGCTTTATTCTGATCCGTATATTGACCTCAAAAATTGGGGTCATATTTTGTGATTTCTTTAACATTAACATTACCATTTTTCAAGGTCCTTTAATATGTATCCTGAATTCGATTGTAAGATTTTCGCTGGATGTTCAAGTTTAACACACTTGCTTGTTCGAGGTAGAACTGGGTAGGTACTTAACAAAATTATCAAAAATTTCAATTTGTAAAATTTGTTCTCTTTGGTCTCCAGGTATAATAGCCAGGATAATCAAAAGATTCGTCCAATCGTTTCAAACGGTCATAAACTTCCAGACTCTATCCAGGTTTTAAATATAATTTACAAAATCTAAATATTTTAAAAATATTTACTTTAATTATTAGTTATTGAGCTTTCGAGAGGTGTTTGTTCCCACCTCGGTCATTTCCGAGGTCATCAAGAAGTGTGTCAACATTCAAAAATTCCGCCTCGTTGACATTGGCACTACTGGGGACTGGGGTCTTGGACCAAACGACCTTTTTGTTATTTTACATGTGCTCAACTATAAGGAAATTGAGATCTTAAATGGCTTCAATAAAACTGCTTTTAGGTAAAAAAAGGTTTTTTAAAGGACTACCTAGTTTAGTAAAGGTCGCTTTAGCTATGCAGGAGCCTAGAGAGGTTCCAATATATATTTGTCGAGCGAAGCAAGCATCTACATGCATTGCTTGCACTTTGTCCCCCGTCTATTTGTTGACGAGATAACTCAAAAACTATTGGACCGATTTTAACAAAACTTGGCATGAAGGACCTTTATAAGGTCTAGTTGTGCCATTTACACAAATATTTCAGATCCCCATGTTAATCAAATAGAGGAAAAATCAAAAATAAGATTTAATTTGCCAAATCGGCAACAAAGATTCCTAATTTGATATCGGTTTATTTAGCTCCTAAATGGATAAGGGGAGGTCTGGGATTTGTGCATAAGAAATGCTAATATACCTGCTGGCCTTGTTCACAGCCTTTGTAGTGCTATATCGAATTATAAAGCCCAAAACTCGATTTTGATAAGGATTTGGGAAAATTCCTTTGCATAAAGCGCCAAAATTGAAGTGCGAATATTCGAAAATCATTAAAAATCCTATATTTCCCTATTCCAGTCGCCAGTCAGTTTTTTGATGATTTTCGAATATTCCCACTTTAGTAGCTTTTTGAGGAGGAATTTGCCAAAATGATTATCAAAAATTCAAAATCGAGTTTTGGGTTCAATTTTACGTCGATATAGCACTACAAAAGCTGAACAATTAGGTATTGGCATTTCTTAAGCACAAATCCCGGACCCTTTGAGATGCCTTCAACGCTTTGCTCGCACAATTAGCAATTAACTAAAGAGTAGTTAATTATAACCTAGTTATACTTTTATTTCACAGGAATTGTGAAAAAGCTGACATTTATGTGGATGCCCTTTTCACGATGGTTCAGCACACCCGGTTTTTTCACACGGTGAAGGTCCAAAATGAAAGTGAGGAATTTGAAGATTCACACTACACCTTCAAGGCTGGTCCAATGTTTACGTATCCGACCATCCCTGTCATTCGGCCACATGATGTCTGTGATGTTGTTTTCAAATAAATTTTATTTTTATTTAATGTATTTCTAATCAGTCTTCTAATAGTGTTTAAAACTTGTAATGAAATGTTCATTTGATCTGTGGCTAGTGACTATAATAAGTATAAGTATAACTATTTTATTACAAGGAGATTATGTAATCTATTAATTGTGTTTTATATTTTATTTTAAAAATACTACGAATGCTATCACGATACAATTAATTACAATGTTAACAGTGCCAATGTTATATTTACGATAAAAAATTATGTCTATGTACCTACTTAATATAATATAATTGTGATTAAATTTTTATAAGTCGATTTATGTATTTCGATTTTTGATAATAATTTTTTTGGAATTTTTACAAATATAATATTATCGAATTCAATACCTACTAGGATTTAATTAACTCTTGCTATTCCTTAGCATTGAGAACAACTAACTCCCTGCGTATCTACATAATGTAATGTATGAATATTAATGAAAATGTAGGAATGAAACTAGCTAGCAGTAATGAATAGCACAACTTTGAATTGAAAATTTTAGAAATCTAGCTACTCTAAAATTAAATTCGGAGTTGGGATATTTTTTTTAAATCCTCTGATTTTGATCAAAATTTTATTCAAAAACCAAGTTTTCAAGATATTTTATCTAATACAGAATACAGAATACTATACTACAGCAGAAGGGCTTTATAAAGATGTTCAATCAACTGTATTTTAATCAAGTTGAAAGGAATAAAATTCATAAGTACCTATACTGTATTTATTAGATTTAGGACTTATCCAGTAATCATTATTTTTTGCCTAATTTTTTGATTCTATTCGTTACCAAAAATGGTATCAAAAATTATTGAAATTTTCAGTGATTTAACTTAAATGACATCTAATCTAGGACAATTTTGCAAAAATTTTGCAAATTTTTAAAAAATAATCCCTTATATTTACAGTAGGGTAGTAAATACCTAATAGTAAGTACATTACCAAAAGCCAAAATCTCAGATCAAAAAATCTCAAATGAAATGCAAAAATCGGGCAAATAAGCAGCTCATTTAAAGAAACTGATTCAAATTCAAATCAAGTAAGTATATATCTGTATTTATAAGTTTCAAAAGTCAAAACGCAGGTCTAAGGTCAAAATTTACATGATATATCGACCTTAAAAACCCTTATTTTACACCTTTAATTAACCTCGAATCACGAATCTCGTATAAAAGTTGAAATCTTGAGGGAAATTTTTACAAAATTATCTTTACAGATTTGATTCGAAACAAATCTTAACAGATTCGAAAAAATGAATAAAAGTCTTCATTAATTGAAAATTCATTTTAATATAGTTCTGA
>JAQIXA010004939.1:0-10313 GCA_034699045.1 Nanhermannia cf. coronata Gr-Ori-00579 | reverse complement strand
CTTTCCTGTCAGACTCCTCAGTAAATTCTGTAACTGCATAAGTAGTACTAGCGCTATAGGTATTTACATTACCTACTACTGTATCCATAAGCAAAGTTATAGTTTTGTCTGTAAGATTATATACTGGGTAATTTTGGATTCCGAATTCAGGAAATGAAAATGAGGGTATAAATATGAGGGTATCTTGCTCTACTAACGAAACGAAAGCGCTGAAAAATCGAATATTATCCTTAGTATGTATATATTCAGGGATATGCAGTGGAACAAATGCACTTCCATACGGATCAATACTAGTATCTACAGCAACTCTTACTTTATTGTAGGGTTTTATAGTAGGGTATAAAGGTAGATGCTCAAAGTAGAAAACTCTTCTTGCCAAATCAAAATCTAAAAATAATTGTGTACGAGTCTTACCTATCTTTAATAATGAATTTTTAGTATCAATTATTGCACCTGATTCTACTAAGAAATTGCAACCTAAAATGTGTGTTTCTCCTAACCCTTCCATAATATATGATTTTATAAATACTGTGTTACCTATTGGTGCTAATCTAACATGTAGATAAGTTGCCTTATTAGTTATTTTGTCATTGCCATGTACCCCTCTAATCTTAATATTGACTTTATCCTCAAAAGTAGACAGAAGATTTGAAGGCCTACTTAAACACAAGCTTGCACCTGTGTCTATCAGAACCGTTTCTAGAGTATTATTAATTATTAAGTTACAATGTAATGTACCTTTTGAAAAACTTGAAATACTTGAATATGAATTAAAAATTAAATTATTATCACCTGACCGAGGAAAAATATTTTTCTCGATTGGCAGAGTTAGATCCCTCCCAATCGAGTATTCTAGTTTTTTGAAAGAGAACTGTTTTGTAGCTCATTGCTCCACTTACCAATTCTCATATCATTTTGCATGGGACATTCCTTACTCCATTCTGGAATTTCTCTTGATAAAGCCATTCCCCTACATAAGCCTGCTTCATATTCAGTGTTGGCCATGTTTACGTCGGCCCACGTACTAACTAGCTTTGGAGGTCTATTATTACCTCCTGACCTGCCTAGATAATATTGTTGTTGTTGTTGTTGACCACTTTGGTTTCCACCTCTATTGCTATAAAAGGTTTCAAATTTGTTATTACCTCGTCGAAAATTGTTGTTATTGTAGGTGTTGTTGTTGTTGTTGTTCCATCTTCTACCACCACCATTATAGTATCCTCGATTACCTCCACGGTAGCCGCCACGGTTATTTCCTCGGAAATATCCCCGATTTCCTCCACGAAAACCGCCACGGTAACCACCACGGTTGTTACTTTGAAAATCTCGGTTTCCTCCTCTGAAATCACGATTTCCTCGAGAATTTTCAAACTGATTAAATTTTTGACCATTATTTTGATCATTATTTTCTCTCCAGTTTCCTTGCACATAATTACAATCCTGATTTTGGGTTTGTTGTTTCTTTTTCTTGGCATCTGTTTGTTTTGCATTCAACAACAACTCATTCATACCTACTGACAATTCATTCAACTTCTCGGTAGTAACCGCCAGACTAACTGAAGCCTTTATGTCCATTTTCTTCTGATCACCTGCTGTAAGAAAATTTAGAGAAGATTTCGGAGCTCTTCTCACCATTTCTTCATAATCCAGAAAAAAATCCAAGAGTTGTCGAGGGGTTGTGATATTCTTCACCTTCACCTCTCTTTGCATATTGAAATCCAAACCTCGTGTCAAGTTTTCGAGTTTTTTCTTATCTGTCATGTACCTATCCTTCTTCTGTAGTAGTCCTGTGAGATCATAAAAGTAAGCTTGCAAATCCTCATTATTTTTTCTAGTTCTTTCCTTTATTTGCCTATCCAAATCAAAGCCAGTTATCGGTTTTGATGAAAATGCCTTGATAAATTCCGCTCTCATGTCACCCCAATCCATATTAATATGACCAGGTTCGTCATCTGATGTCAGTATTTCTGGACCCATACTTTTTCGAACATGATCGATTTTCAAACATTCATACCAAGTTCTTGCGGGGCCTATTAAGTATCCACTAAATATGGTAGACATACCCTTACCATCATCTCCTTCATACCAGCCATTTATTCTACACATCATTTCGAAATTATCCAGAAATACTCTAAAATCTCCATTCCCATCAAAAGTCAACATCGAGAATGGTGTAAGCATAGCTGGAGCAGGTTGTCTTTGCATCAGCTGACGATTATTATCTCTAAAATATTTAAGAACCTCATCTTCTCCCTTTTTCTCAATTGGTATCTTTTTATTTTGAGATTCACTATCAAGTGGTGGTTTTTTTCCAATTTCTGCCTCTACCTCATTTTGCCATGTTTCATCATCAACTGGGTTCTTTTTTCCATCCTCTTTTCCTGCCATGACTGATTTGGGCTTTTTAATATGAGTATAGAAATTATTAAAAAGAATACCACCAGCACCAGAATACTCAAAAAATGATGGATCTTTGATTGCTTTCTTCAAATCTGGGTAAAGTAAATTATGTGTCTTTTTCGTTTTTCTAGAGCTTTTTCTAGAAAGACCTCCTTCACTCGTTAGTTTTAGAGTAGCGTCGCTATCAGTACTATCTTTACTGCCCTTTCTCGAACTCGACTTTGGTTCCGAGAATATTATGTTTTTTATTATTTGGAAAGATATTTTATCCCCCTGTACCAATTCAGGTAAGAAGTATGTTAATTGCCTTACTTTTCGAAAATGAGCTATTCTAACTCCTATTATTTCTCCTATAGCAATATCACCTTTGACACTAATATAGAAATTTTCCAATAAATTATCTTCTAATTTTTCAAAAGAATCTACTATATCTCTTAAAGGTTTAAAATCATATGCATAACAAAAAGCTTTTGAAAGTTCTTCCGCTTTTTTAAAGTAAAATACGACACTAGATCTATCCTCAAAAGTAGCTCCTTGATATAAATCCTGTCTCTCTTTACTATCGCCTTCTCTTTGTTTTACAAGAACTTCAAAATATCTATTATTTTTTATGCATAAATTGAATAAATCTAGCAGCAATTTTTCTGTTTGAACAATTGACTTTATATCATATAATTCGTCCCCATCCGTCATAACTCATTCCAAAATTATGATACTGAAAATGGAAGTGATCAATTTCCCCTACAATACCTATCTCAGAATGCCGTATATAACGATGAAGTCCAAATTGTCAAGTGTCAAATTCTTTAAATTCACAGTACTAGTACCTTATATGTATGTATTTATTCTAATTGCAATTATTATTTATAAGATTCAACAATTTTCTTACCTTATTTGAAGATAAGTTCTCACAGATATATTTTTTTTTTCTCACTCTCAACACACTACTCGCGCGTCATAATGTTTTAGTTTGAGACAACAAATCCACGAAACTATGTCGTTTAAGTCGCCCCAAAACCGAGACAGAAGTTCTCCACGTTCACCAGATTTCCAGGGATGTTGATGTAGCCGGCCGGCAGTTGGAAAAATGTGAAACTTTAATGTATCAGGTTATATCACAATATTTCGAGAAAATTTTCTCTACTTAAGTTTTTAGAGCTTTTGGTAGGATCGCCAACTTCTGATTAAGGTTAGCTGTCGCTTCTATGCTTATTGGATGTTAACTTATTTATGCTTTTATCCTTATCCTTTGTTCTAATTAGCTAACCTGCTGTGAGATTATAGTTTATAATAGTGAGTAAATAAATATGAATCAAATCGTTTATAGAATGTTTTGGTTATTTTTGTTTGAATCTTTTTATTCTATAAGTTTTGGCCTATTTGAGTGTGCTATGGGAAACTTCTGACTAGTGCATCTAGTCTGCTCTTGGCCTTTATATAAACTTTACAATTCTCCCGGATTCGGGAGTCTAGCTCTCTTTTTCCCATAGTACTATTTGTATTATAATAAAGTACTATTAGTACTTTTCTATGTACAATTCGTATTCTAATATTATAATGTTCATACATTTCAGCTTCGATAATCTATCCTTTTCATATCTTACAATTAGTTAGGTAATAAATAATATAAGTAAGTATTATAATAAATAATATCTATATAGCTTCATTACTATACTAAATGACTTTTACTAAATTTTTAGAATGGAATTGTTAAAGCATTTCATTTACAATCATGGGCTGAAGTTTATTCTGTGCCAACACCTGGTGGAGTTACAATTAAAAATATTTTTCCAAATATTACTGGAACTGAAGTTGTGGTTATTGATAAAAATGGTGATGGGTATTTTCTAAATGTGAGTTTTTCCAAAATCTCACGATGGAACGGACCTTTCTGTAGCCTTGTGCCTTGTATATTGATTTGAATCAAAAGCATAGTAAAAAAACATCTAAATAAATTAATAGGGAACTAGTGAGCTTGAAATCTTTCACAAATTCTCAAAAAAATCATATTTTTTGTGAAGATCTATTAGTCCAAAATTTCAGTCTCATTCAAAATTCTGTTATGCTAATTTTATGAGATTTTAGCGAATTTCGAGACAAAATGCGTTGTATTTTTGTCAACCACTTATTGTGGCATATTAAGGTCCGTTCCCTTGTAAGTGAACCTACTAAAAAAACTCACATTATTATGAATTTTAGGTGAGTATTAATAAAGTCATCCAGTTGAAAAAATTTCCGAGTAAAGTTGATGGAATTTTATGGGATTGTGATTTTTTCTCGAAACATGTTTTCATAACCTATTCATTTCAATCTGAGCATATCGATATATACGTTCTTTCAAGAGGTAATATTACTAATTATAAACCTAATCGAGATACAGATAAATGAGAAATAGGTGCCTACTAATGTTGAGGTTTGATTTTCCAGCCACCCTGTATGGCACTGACTATAGGAACATTGGCCAAATGAAAATATTTCATTCAAAGGATTTACTACCACTTTGTCTTAAAGATGGGATTATAATTAGTCAAAATATGATTGGAAGAACAGTTAAAACCCCATCAATCTTCAATATAGATGAACCACAAGATGCTGATGAAGTTACAAAAGAAGAATTAAGGCTTGAAAAATTATTAAGTTTGAGAAAATTCGAAGATGCTCATAATTACTGTAGTGTTTCAGATGATCTTGGTTTTTGGTATTCTTTGAAAATGCATGCACTACGTGTTAATGATACAGAATTTGCAATTAAAGCTGCTTTAAAAGAAAAAGATTTTGCACTTGCCTACTCACTTAATGAAGATGTTGAAGGTGAAGAAGATTGGAAGTTGGCTGCTGGACATTCTCTCATGAATCTTCAAGAATATACTTTGGCTGAAAAGTATTATCTTGAGTCAAGTGATCGATCTGGGGCTTTGGAAATGTACCTCGCTATGCATGATTGGGAAAAAGGTACACTTTCGATTTATGATATCTTACTTATACTTATGAGAAAAGGAGCCAAATTGCAGGTCTTATCTTGGTATTTTGAATTCTCCAAAAAGTACCAGAAGTACTTGCATTCTATGCTAATATACAAAATGGGTTCGAAATTTCAAACTTTTAGAATTTTTTATCAAGTTTTTTTTGGGGTTTTTGAAGAATTTTGGATTTGGGTATGATAATAAAAATTAAATTTTGAGATAATTGAAACACTTATTTTTTAGGAAAAGCTCCCATTTTAACAAAAATAACTTCAAAAAAGCTAGGTATACAGATACTCGTATTTCTCTAATGGTAATGGTAAGATCATACCTACATAATTTCAGTATCTGACTCCTAAACTGGAGTAAAAACCCTTAAAAATCTCCTGTTTTCTTTTTATGACTTTGCGAACTAATTTACTTTTAGATCATTTTGTCAAAATCCTGTAAAAGGCTCTTTTATACGATTATTAGTCTAATATTTTTTTTTGCTTTGTAGCTCTAATTCATGCAAGGAAATTTGCACCTGAGCAAGTCCCAGCAATATGTCAAGAATACGGCGAATCACTTGAGTTTCATGGAAATTATCTAGATGCCATGGTCTATTATGAAGATTCCATAAGATCTATAGAACAAATTCCTAGTCAAGGTCCAGATGCTGATGCTGAACAAGATCTAGCTGGTGAAAGCATCAAAAGTGAAAATAGTCTTGTAAAAGATAAAAATAAGATTCAAACTCAAGCTCAAGACGGTCTAGCGCGTTGTTACATTAGATGTGGTCAAATTTCACGTGGAATTGAATTTGCAAAAGCCTCAAATTCAAAAGATTTGAAAAAACAATGTGCTGAAATCCTAGAGAAAGAGAAACAATACGAGCTGGCTGGACCACTGTATGAAGAGTGTGAGCTGTGGGATTTAGCAGCATCTATTTATATTCGATTAAAAAATTGGAATAAAGTGTCGAGTCTATTGCCAAATATCAAATCGAATAAGATAATTCTACAATATGCTAAAGCTAAAGAGGCTGAAGGATTACTTCATGAATCTGCAAAAGCCTATCTATCAGGTAAATCTTAATCCAAATCCTAGTTTTGAATTTTTTTAAAGATATATCTAACGTGTTTTTTAGCCAATGACTATGATAATGCGATTAGACTCTTCGTGGCTTGTGATAAAGTTGATGAAGCAGTTGGCCTGGTCAAAATGAGTGGAAGTCGTTTAGGTGCACTTCATGTTGCTCGATTTTTCGAAAAAATTGGGGATTCTGATACTTCGCTGAGATTTCTTATAATTTCAAGATGTTATGATGATGGTAACCTTATACTTTATACATACATAAAGTATCCAAAATCTATAAAGATAATTATATTTTTTGTAGCTTTATCGATTGCATTTAACAATGGAAAAGCCGAGCTGTATGGCGACTTAATCCAGCAAGAAAAACTTGTAAGCGAATTTAAAGATGGACTACTACAAGTTGCCGTTTATTTTGAGGATCTTAAAGATCATTATAAAGCTGGAAAATACTACCAAATAGTTGGAGAAAATTTAAAAGCCCATAAATTGCTTTTAAGATCAGCTCAATCTGGAGTACAATTAAATGATGATGATCTAATGCACTACCTAACACTCTCAACTATTGCTTTAAAAGATGAGAAAACTACGAGAAGTTTTATCGAATTTCTTTTAGGGGAAAAGGATGGGATTCCAAAGGTAATTTTATGATTTCAAGATACCCAAGTAGGGTAAGTACTCATATATCTTTTTTTATGATTTCTGTAGGATCCAAGATATTTATTAAACTTTTATATCGGTACTGGATCTCTTGTTGAAGCTTCAAAAGCAGTTCTAATTGTCTCAAAAGAAGAAATGAATAATGGGAATTACAAAGCTGCTCATTCAAGCTTGCTCACAACTTGTCGAGAGTTAAAAGCTAAAAAAATGAAGATACCTAGAGATATTTTGGAAGCTCTGTGTCTCATTCATACCTACTACCTGTCTAAAATTTATTTTAAACTTAATGATGACGAGCGATCTTCGAGGTTATTTCTTCGACTTTGTGATAATATTTCAAGATTTCCTAAGCGTAAGTTTGAACAACTACTACAAGTCGAGTCTTCCAATTCTAACAATATTATATTTAATTTTAAATATAGACGGTGCACAAATTCTAACTTCAAGTGCTATGATGTGTAAAAAATCTGACTTGAAAGCCTCAATGATGACAACTTTATTTACCCTTATGAAACCCGAGTATAGATCACAAATTGCACCAAAATTTAAGACAGGGTTTGAGGTAATCTAATCTAATTGAACTGATTTGCATGAGCCTTTACATCATATTTTTAATCTTTTAGAACACAGTTCGAAAATTTGGAAAAGCAGAATTTGACGATCTACCTGATGATATTTCACCCTGTCCATTTTGTGAAAAACCTCTTTCAAATTATCAATTAGTTTGTCATGAGTGCATGGCTTATATACCATTTTGTATTGCCTCGGTATATATCTCTTAAACATAGTATGATAATCCTTGATGTGTTTTAAATCTTAATTTTATTTTCAGGGAAGGCATATAATCGTTGAAGACCTAACTGCTTGTCCATCATGTGAATTTCCAGCTATCAAAAGGGAATTACTTTTGTAAGTGAATTGTAAAACTAGAATGATTACATACTTTAATTTTATCTTTTAAAGATTACTTGAAAGAAAACCAGAATGTCCCTTATGTGGCGAAGATTTCCCTATTCGAAAAGCATCCCTGATAAATGATCCTAGACCTTATCTTTATCAATAATTTGAAAAAATGTATACTCTAGTTCTAATTGATATTTAATTTAAATAACGATCCTAAAGTAATGTAATATTTATTTATGTATTTTGTGAGTGTGTTTAACATTATTTTTGTGAATAACATTTTTTAGACATAATATCCTATGCACATTAAATAATACACTTAATTTTTATAGTGAACTTTCACATGTCATGATAAATTAATTACATAAATACAAAACAATTTGACTTTGATTTTGACCATTTCAAAATCTCTAAAAATGACTTTCGTAAAGAGCTAAAAAGTATAAACTAAAAATTCATATCTATATGAATGAGTAGATAATTCATAATCTGTATATTTTACGTGCAAATAATACAAGATAAATAAAAAATTCTTTCGAGTAAAATGTAAGGTTTAGTTGAAGAAATAAGTTAGGTAGAAGTGTAACTGGAAGTTTAATAAATAATAAATTTGATATTACCTAAGGTTAAGTATATCACACGGAATTTATTCGACCTAGAACGTCTTTGATGTAAGCGATGACGCGAGCATCAGTTAAGATTTGCATGTGATCTACTCCAGGATACTCTAAAATATGAATGTAAAATAGTTAAATTACATTTAGAAAATATTTCAATAGAATAATACATAGTATGAATTTTTACCTTCATGATAAACTTTAGGGCCTTTTGCCATAACAGAATTCATCATTTTCAATTTCCATTTCTTCTTGAATTTAGATGAATGAGCTTTTTTATAATAAGAGTTTTTATTGAAAATTTTCCAATCAGCATTGCTATCACTATTCCAGTTTACACAGCCACGTAAACTTCGAATATTTACTGTTCCATCTCCATTACCTGGAAAGCAATGCAATGGTCAGATAATAAAATATATCTAGGTATGCATATCTATCGGCTACTATTAGCGGACTTTAAAAAAAATTTGTCTCATTCCAAAAGTGTGTATAAAAAAGACTAACCATAAATTATTGTTGGTTTTTCTGGAAAATATGATTCATCCTTGTAAGTCATCCCCTCAACTGAACTTACACCTGAAGCAAGCAAAACACTAAATATTTAACTTTCAAACTAAATTTTTATTTGATTAAAATTACCTGAACCATGCAAACAATGAATTTCTATTCCTGGATGAGAATAATCTCCCAATAAATTTTCTGTATCTTTTCTCATTTCTGTAAAAGAATAATAAACATTAGGAAAAAAAAACTTATTTTTTGTATACCTTCACCAACAGGAAAGTTCATATCATTAAAGAAGTCAGCATAATCATTTATGGTATAATTTCTTTTTCCACCAACAGTGACTAGTATTTCTTCAGGCTTCCAATATTTTTTTGAAGGTAAAAGCCAAGCTGTTGAAGGTGCAGTTCTAAAGTTTAAAATTAAATCGAATTAAAATTAACAACAAAGTTAGAAAATTATAAAGAGTTTTAATGTATAAATATACCTTTGTTCACCACGAAGAGTTTTCCCTAAATTGATTTAAGATATACAAAGTATTTTTAATAAATGATTTTTGAAAAGTACAAAAATTATTAACTTACCATGTAATACATAGGCTCCTAGGTCATCTCCAATGGCAAAAACCTTTAATGCTTTCATAGAGCCTCCCCACACACCCCCAACAGTAAATAATGCTCTAATATATTTATCTTTCCATGCTTGTGTCACTTTATATAAGAAATGTTGACAGAGAGGAGCACCCATAGAATGAGCAATTAAAATTATAGGTGTTTTGTCATTGTCCTCATAAGTTTTTTCAATTAAAGCTTGGAAGTCTTTAAGATATTCTGCAATATTATGAATAAACAATTAATTATGAAAATAAAAAGCTTTTAATTAACATATTGTCATTATAATATTTGACCAAGATAATTTAACCTACCTGCCATTTCGTTTGGAGCTCCAAAAGGCAAAAAAAAACAAAAAATTAATAATGCTCAGTTATTACTCAATTATGATTGCAAATCACAATTCAAATCACAATTGACGGTGGGAAAAATACCTTTTCTAAAGTCATAAGGTGCACCTCGAACACTAATGTTTCTTGAATATCCCAATGGTATGAGCGATGATTCGACTTTTTGAAAAAATATTTGTTTAATGATAATGATAATGATCAGAACGAATTGTCTAGATTTTTAACATTTTA
>JAQIXA010004938.1:0-10316 GCA_034699045.1 Nanhermannia cf. coronata Gr-Ori-00579 | reverse complement strand
TTCAGTCCGGATTTTTTTTTGTAGCCGAATTTAACAACCCGACAAGGAGTTTTTCACTACACTGACCAAGCCTGAATACTACTATCTAGGTATATGTACTATTTTTATTGAGCGAGCGAAGCGAGCCCTTAATCTTTACATTCAACTTTGCTTGTACTTTGTCTGTCTGTTTGTCCAGCCAGCGGATACTCGAGAACTAATGGACAGATCTTAACCAAACTTGGCATGAAGGACCCCCATAGGGTCTCGGTATGCCATATGGACAAAAGTTTCATATTGCCCTACTCCTTAGGGTTAGGAGGATCCTTTAAGGGTTACCCATGTTAATCAAATTAAGTAGACTGTAGAATGAGAATGCTGTAGGCTAGGATTAAGGGTAAATGATAAATGTAAAGGGTATCTTGGATATTAGGAATTAGGTAATTACTTTATTATTATTGATTTTGGACCACTTGATTAATTAAGATCAGTATGTATATAATGTATAGATAAGAAGATCAGCTTTCGCTTTTGAATATCCAGGTGAATCCCCATTTAACAACCAGCTAAGTTATTCACTTAAAAACGAGTGGATAACTTGCCTCTTCTTTTAAAAGAAGGTGACTCTAAGGGCCTGGGTTACAATGGATGAGATACATACTCATTTTGAATGCTCCCATTCTCACCACCAGGCAGAAAAACTGAAAATTTTTGCCTGCATGATAACTATAAATAAGATAATGATAATGTAACCTATTAGGAATTAGAGTTAGGGTACAATAATACAATACAATTACAATTACGATAAATTACATACAAATTACAAAAAACAACAAGATAATATAATAATACCAGAGGCAGAGGTTATAATTAGGTAATAATATCATCAGTATCAGAGACAGAAGAAATCTAGATTCTAGTTCTAGATTAGGTATTAGAATTCTAGATTTATACAATACAGCAATTATTGTAATTGTAGTCCATCTATTAATGTCCATTTTTTGGCCTCAAATTCATAATTCAATTCTCTTCTCATCAAAATCAAAGCTAACCATGCATAAGCTACTTACTACAATACAATTAATTGCACCACCAGCAGACAAGTTCCTACTCTTGTCTTGCACTTGGAGGTTTTCAGTTTCAGTTTTTAATTTTCATTTCAGGTTTACAAAAAAAGTTAGGACTTGATAAAGTTGCGGTAATTTTAAATCAAAAGCTTCGAAATCGAATCGAATCGAATATCTATTCGAGAGAAAGAGAAAAATAGAAAATAGAGTATAGAAATAGAATAGAGGGAGGAATTATATTATAAATGCATGCAATTTCAAATTGCATTGCAGTGTGTGTTTTGGATTTGGAATTTGGAATCAAAGTTTTTTGAGAAACCAGAAAAAAATTTCGATTTTGTATTTTAGTTGTTTTTTTGTTAATTTTATGGAGTTTTATTAACTAAATTGCTTGCGTAAAGTAAAGCAAAGATTTTTGGTCTATTTAGGTATATTTTACTCAAAGTTATTCCTATTTTAGACAGGAAATATTGTTATCTTTACTGCTCGATATTTTTGATCTTTTTTATTGCGATAAAACAATAGTTTCTAGATTCTAGGTCAGGCTAGATAATTTTATTATTTTTAAAACTCGATTTTGTGGCTGGATACTTAACTTGACACTGGACTGGACTGGACTGGACTGGACTTCGACTGGAGCAAGGTATGAATTTTACAAATAATAAATAAAGTTAGTTAGTTAGATTGATAGAATATAAGGTAAATGCATAATTTGTTTGTAGTAGTGTAGTGTAAGTGGAGGTCGTTTTAGGCCGTAGGTATATATATATATATATTTTGTCTATTGCAATAGGCATGGCATGTGGCATAAATCTTAAGAGTTAGCTTAAAGCTGCTTAAAGTGATTATGATATGATTTTACAGAATGTTAATTTTACTAACTAGGTAGATAATAAAGTTAAATTTAAATATGTATTGAGTCGTTTATAATTAACATTAACTATTATTATTTGGCGGTTCGGAGTCCCGAGCGACCGCCAAAAATTTTTTTGATTCGACTGTTCGACTTTAATAGCTTCTGTTGATTTGACTTTTAAACTGGAATTTTATAAGATTTTTCATAGGTACCCTAACTTTTTTATTATTATTTTATAAGTAGCTGTCTAACTAATAGAACTAGAACTAGGTAATTAAAACTAGAACTAGGTAATCATGATCTATATCAATATAGCCATCGAGATTCATATCATTAGTTAGGTAGACTGACTGTCAATTATTAATAATAGACAGACAAAATATAACCACTTAAATAAAAATTAAATATCTGCCCATTTTTGTATATTATATAAAGTAAATGTGCCTATTAATGTACCCTATTTTTTATCATTTTAGATCGACGAAAATACAACATAACTGCTGTGCTAAAGAATATCAGTGCTCTGAAAAAAAGAGAAGTAAGTAGGTATCTAATAAGTATTTTTAGAAGATCAAAAAGTTATTATTGCATTTGCTGTAAGTTTCTAATTTCTTAATGAAATTGATGAATCGTCTATTGATTGGCTTGATAATTTTTCTTTTAAGTGGACTCATGACTGAGGAAGCAGTACTTGGTATTTGGATGTCTTTCCCATCTGAAGAAATATGAGCGAACACGAAAACGCATTAATAGCTCTTCTGGAACACCAGGAGCATTTAATCAAAAAGACTTCAGAAGCTATATTTGGTCATGTAATCAAGAGAATATCAAATCACGTCAATCTTCAATGCTCGAGTCTTATTGAAGAAGCAAAAGAAAGTATTGGTTATGTTCCTCTGAGTAGAAATCATCAATTTGAAAGTCATAAAGAACTTATAGTAGCACAAAATCGGTGTAAATATAGAAAATCGGCGTTATGCTGGTCAAAACCACCTTCATCCTTCACAAAAATAAATAATTCTATTAATCTACCTACATCAATTTCACCAGTAATAAGTCTTTCTGAAATTAATACATCTGATACCAGTCATACAACAACTTATACTGATACTTCGAATAGTTTAAAATTAAATAACACAAGTAATATTAATTGTCTCTCACCAACAAATTCAAATTCTTCATCATCATCAACAATTTCTGTAACCGTAGATTCGAACGAGTCAACACCAAACAGTTCACCAGAGTCTAAAAAGTTTTGCTTTAAACAGCCATCTTATTCAATTAATAATTATGTTAAATCTGTATTGCAAACGAAAACGGGAGACCAATCTCAACTGGTTTCGCCACCAAGACAAAGAAAGCAGTCGCTTAAAGCTATAATCAATAGTGAATACCCCTTGTTTGAAAATGCGAGTGCCGATGGTGTATCAAGATTTGATTTCGAGATTTTAGAAGAAATACTTGAGCTTGCAAAGAAATGTAAATATTCATTGAAGAGGGCCATAAACGATGTGTATCGAGATGGTGACGATACTGATACAGATTTAGAATTAAATGATGATAATGACGATGAAGAAGAAGAGGATGAGGATGACGATTTTGAAGAGATTAAAAGAGAAGATCAAGTTAAACGATTATATTTAGATGATGATAATGAGGAAGAAGATTATGAAATTGATGATGATAATGATAATGATAGTGAAGTATATCGACATCTACAGCAACGAAACTGTAACTTGGAGGATATTCCATATAAATTTCTTCCAATGTAAGTTAATTAGGTAGTATTATTACTTTAACTTGGTGCCTTTTCTATTTATTTATTGTATTTGTATTTCTACTTATCACATAATAATATGCCTTATGTATTTCTTATTGCCTTTAGAGAGGAAAGTCCAAAAACAATTTGGTCTGAAGATCGAATTGATCATGTATCCAGGCAAAAGTGGATGGAATATAAAAGATCTCAATTTGATTTGAAAAAAATTGAAAGCACAGAATATATTAAGTAAGTTAAATCCATTGAACTGAAAGTATATTATTTTAAGTCCCTATGCTTTACAAGTTCCAGTTCCAGAAGTACAAATTATTTATATAAAATTATATTACATTTATATTTACCAGGTACATTCGAAATAAGAAGCCTTTATTTCAATTCGACGAGTCATTTGCTAGCACTGGTAATCCAAGTAAATATAATGTTCCACCTGCTTCTACAGGGTATGTTCAGTATTTTACCGAGACGAATGGGAAAATAAATCGGTGAGCAGATTTTTTTTAAAATTATGATAATATTTTCACACGTTTAATTTTTAAAATCAATACCTTTTTAAGTTAACACATCGAATTACAACAGTTTACTGTAAAATAAATTTTTAATTTTATTTCTTATATATCATAGGCATGTTGTTCGTGGAGGTTTAGAAAGTTTAAGCTTTTTATCAAATAATTCGTCACCTGATGATATCACTTGCATTTCTAGAAGATGCTTACCAGTAAAACCATTTCATCAAAGAAAAATATTTCAAATTGGGGGAATTCATAATCTAACTTCTAGTTCAAGAAAGTCAACAATAACTTGTGACTGTGTGCCTAAAATGGAATTATGTAGTATATGTAGTGGTAAAACGATGGTTGTATGCAAAACTAACAATGATTTGAAAAGTGAGAGAGAAATTAATGCACTACTGGATCATTCTTATCATAAAAATTTAACAAGCTTAAATTTCGAAGGGAAAACTAAATTAATATTTGGAGAAGTCTTTACCAAAAATATAGAAGAAATCTCAACGAGGGCAAATGAGGTCAGTAAACATAAGAGGGTCACTAGTCGCTTTCGTGTTCATTCTCCTAGAATTTCTCAAATGGAGACATTACTTCAGTATGTTTTAAGAAAAGCTACTGAGCAAAATCGTCCAATTCCTAAAGGATTATTAAAGAATCATAGTTCATCTAGGAAACGAAAATCGAGTAGGCAGCAAATAAATTCCTCGTCTATGTTGTCATCTAGAAGAAAAAGATATTCACCTTCAAAAATTCAAGAAGAATCCGACGATCATTTAGATGAATCCGATGAATCTTGTAACAAGAAGAGAAGAAAAGAAGTTAATGATTTTGATATAAACAAGTTTGTTATTCCTTATAGTATGGCTTCATCTACAAGGGTCGAAAAAATTAGTTATAAAGAGATTGTTACACCTACGTAAGTCGCTCAAATAAAAATATTAGTGTTTCAATAGAACTAAAAGATACCTTTTTGCTTTTTTAACTATATAAAAGGATTGATTTAATCATGATTTTTTAACTTAATTTAATTTAATAATTTAAGATGGAGAGCTTTTGATGATAAGAATACAGAGGAGAGCGAAATATTGAAAGTAATAGATACAAAAGAGGAAAAAGAGGATGAAGATGAAGAAGAGGTGAGTTTCATTTAATGTTATTTGTATCTTTTAAAATAAAATGAGGTACAATCTAAATATTGTGCCGAATATTTTAGAGTGAGGATGTTAGCGATGATGCAATTCGAGAAAGACACGAACGAGGCCTTATTGAAGAAGCTAAAAAATTTCTTAAAAATTCTATGTTTGGCAAAAGAACGAGAGGTTCTCACTCTCGTACAAGAACAGATTCAAAAACCGAACATTCTGATCCAAACTCACCGGGTATAGTTTTATAATAATAAAAATACACAGAATTTTTTTTAATTGACTCTTTGACTATTTTATTGCAGACCAGTTATCACCAGCTTATAGAGCCACAGACTCGCCGATTCTTAAGCCAGAAGATTTTAATAATAGCACTTGGGAGAATATTCCTTCTAATGCACCTTTAGTTTCAGCAGCAGATGCTAATTTAGCAGCCTCTGCTCTAAATTGTAGACCATCCTCCATGTCGCGTGAAAGAAGAGGACGACGAAGGAATTCAAGAATTATTTCATCAGAGGATGACGACTCTATGGAGGAGGATGATTCGAGTATTGTGGAGATAAAACTTGAACCAGATGATGAGCACTCTGAAGCCAGCGATAACCAAGAAATGGATGATGATTGGAGATTAGATTTACAGGTACTGGATTTTATTTTTCTATTATTTTGAAACTACGATAATTTAAATACCTAAATTAAATATATTTTACAATAGAGTGTTAAATTTGAGCCTTTTGAACCAAGAACTTTCCCTTTGGATGAAGAAGAATATGAAGCAATGAAAAAAGAAATGCCCCTAGCCTATAGTACACTCGGACCAATACCAAGGTCAAGATCTGATTAAGAAGATTTGATGGCTTATTGTTAGATATTATGATTATTATATATATGATCGACTTAATATTTTCAAGTTTTTTTTAGCAAAATTGGGCATTTATATATTTCTAAATGTAACTAATTTTAAAACATCGAATACATCGAAACTGATTTTTTAATAATTAGAATCTAATATCGAGGGATACATCTGCGGCAGCATAGTACAGAAACAGAATAGAATACTATGTATTTATATATTATATTATATCTTTTTTATCAAGTCTTTATTTTTTTCTTTTTCACTTTTTAATATTTCAAACATTCATACTTACAATAATAATTAATAATACAATACAATTATAGAATATTTAATCTTAATCTTTAAAACTACCTACCTAATTAAACTTTCAACTTATAAGGAATCATTCTAAAATAAAATGATAGATAAAAATGTAATGAAAATAATTAGGTAGGTATTACCTATTCCACTCAAAGTTCCAAAATTTTCGGCCGATCGGTAAAATTTTTTATGCTTTATGCTTTAATATTTGTAAGTATATTGGTTTATAAAATAAAAAATCAGATAAGACAAATGGATATCCTTGTTAAAAATGTCCATTTCTATCGAAAGTTGTTATTGCTGATCAACCGGAAAATGTTTTACTTTGAGTGGAATAGGTAATAATTAGAGAATATTATACAAATTACAAATTGACTGGATATCCTCAAATAGTAAAAATTTAATGGATATACCTAGGCAATCTATTTTATTACACATAATGTTAAAATTTTCAAGTTTGTTTAGTTTTAAGCAAAAGAGTTATCTATGTTAAATTCAAGCAATTAGTCAATCATTTCATTTACTTTTTATTTTTTGTATTTTGTATTTTCAATATAATAGTAAATATAAAATTATATATAAAATAATGTTATAAAAGAAAATAAGCTTTCAGCCTTGGACTGTAATAAGATTAATTTTTATACCTACCTAAATCTTAAATCAAAAATACCTAATATTTTTTGGAGAATGATCATGTATACCCAGAGATATAATATTATTCAATAAATAATCAATCAAAATTGTTCTAAATTGTCTGCTTATGGTTTTCAAATAACATTTTTTATTAACATCGTACCCTACAATACAATACAATTAGAATCATAAACTTTTCTACTAATTATTTTAGCAATGAAAGTACTTTAAATGTAATTAATTAATAGGTAACTACTAGAATAGAAATTATATTGTAATCTAGAATAAACATTTTATAGTACAAGATTTGAGATTTATACTTTTTACAAACACAAACTAATCAACTAGTTTATACCTTAGGTAATTATTATTTATTATATTATTAGAGTTTCGAAACAAGTCAAATTTTAAATATAGGTACATACCTACTTATATCTACATCCATATACATTAGTAGGGTATAATAAAATAAGGATCATGTGAAATATCCTATCATAAATTAAATATAAAGGGTCTTTCATTTTACTAAGGAATAGGAATGGGAAATGGATTTTTTAAAACTATTCCTAATTACAAGATTGTATATTAATTATTACTATTTACTCAATTATCATTATATTTATTACTTAATTATTATATTATTATATTTAGAAGTAGTAATAGTAGCCAGAGTTTAGATACTAGCACTTTGAGAGATATGTATTCGTTTCAAGTATGACAATGTATCTTTTTAGGATAGAAATGTATAGGTTTAAAATGTAGGCTTTTAAAATCACTTTTATTATACCTGCCTTTATATACTGATAGTGTTTTTTTTTTTGCCTTTTTAAATCTTATACTTTGTTTATAAGTACCTACATAATATACAGAATATGTATAAGTAGATATCTTAGATGGGTAGAGATCTTTATCTTCCTAAAAATAATACATGTATACATTTATATGAGAGAGATTTAAAAATTATTCATTTTTTTTCATTATTATTTTAAGGCATTGGTCATTGTTTAATAAATCAAATCACCTTCTCACCTTTCCCGATAGAAAATTTTTGCTTTCAATGTTCATTCAATAAGAACTACCTATTATATGTAGATTTCTCGTTTTTAATAACGATTTCAAAAGTTCTTTTGCTCCCTTCAAATTCTTAGTTTAAGATTTAGATACTTTCTGAATAATAAGGGATCTACTTTTTGTTTAATTTTAGACAAAAAAGTATAGTAATAGTAATAATAGGTAGATCCCTACCTTATTGCCTATACTCATGCATGTGCCTATAGTATTGCATTGGTAATTGATTTAAAGGCTCAGAGAAATTGCAATGATTTTTTCCAGATAGAATGTCTACCTTATTAATACAGTTAGGTATAATTTGTGCAATTTATGATTTTTAAAGGTAGGTGAGAAATAAAAATGACCAAAAATCGAATGAATTGATTGATTGATTCGTATGGACGGAATTAGTAGAAGGACTTGAGACTTTTCCTTACTACTTTTTTGTGATTTTTTTTGAAATATCATCATAACAGTAACTTTACAAATTACAAATGCCTACTTACTTGACCTTGACTTATTACAAGTACAAGTAATATAGTACATATTTATCTTGTAAAATGTCCTCAATCTTGTCCCTCTATTTTAGTTTTTGAATGACCCAAATCTTCTTCATATTCATTTATCATTTAAACATAAGTACCTACACGTAGTACCTTATTTCATTTCTTAAATTTATAATACGAATACAATTTTTACTTTACTTACGAGATTACAGTACTCATATATTTGTAATAATAATTAAAAAAACTTATCGTAAGTACTTGATAGCTAAATATTCATAATTTAATTTACTTATAGATTCGTAAAGTTCCCGAATTTCTTATAACTTTTCCTACATTTGTAATAATAATATATGTGTATTAACTATGTTGATAGGATTAAACTATCATACTTTTTCTTTAAATGAGGTCCCACTTCTTTCCTCTTAAAAGTCTCATAAACTTCATTTTTACAGAGATTTTTATATACCTACATATATATGTAAATTCGTAAATACTTATCTTACGATACTAATAAGTTTAGTATTACTTACTTAACATTCAGACATTTTTAAATCTACCTATTTATACTCTTATTAAATAATATTTTAAATTGTTATTGATTATATTTCCTAATCACTACTTTATGCCTACCTATATACCTACACATACCTATTACAAGTATAATATATTAGGTATGTAGGTATAACTTAATTTATAATTAATTAAATGTATAATATAATATATTGCAAAGCTAAATATTAGTATTTTACCTACCTACAGTATAGGTATAATGAATTAGGTTATATGGCTTTTATATCAGTAAGTATTAAAAGTACAAATTATATTATAATCTGTACTTTCCTGGCCAAATATTCAATTAATTATTTAAAAATCCAAAAAAATCGAGCTTTGGGGGAAAAATTAAAGCAAATATTATTTTAATTTATAAAGTTGGGAAATTTTAATTATAATTAGCATTATTCGATAAATATGAGATCATTTTTTTCTCAATAAGCGATAAAACTTATAATATGTACTTAATTTAACTAGGTAAATATCAAAATCAATTACAGTTAATTGTCAATTAACCCTAAAGATTAAGTACTAAACTACTTACCTAAGTACCTAATACACTACTTATATTGATAACGAATAAATGGTTAAGGATATAAGAATATCTCCGAGCTTATCAATAACTGGGATAAAACTCTTCAAAAAAGATCTAGAAAGAGATTTTGAAAAATATGAATTTCAGAACTACTTGAAGGCACTCTAATAATGTATAGATATGATTAGTAAGTACCCTATGTTTGTATCAGTTAGTCAAATTTACTCACTTACCTACATATTTATTTACATAGATTTTAGAACTACTGATAAATCTTAAAGTTAGATTGGTTCCTTGAGAAATGCCTTCCTAAAATTTTTTCTAGAGAAAGTTCTAAAATTCTAAAAATCTAAAAATCTATGATTCTTTTATACTATCATTACTATTCAAAAAATGCATTCTCAATCAGGGTTCGCTCTTGGGTCTAACGGGGAACGTAAAGTTAGCATACGTTTCAAAATTTTCTTTTTATGGGAAACATGCCATAGGTAGCCCCTAATGACCTTAATATCCCCCATATCCGCCGACGGATAAAACTCAAAGGTGGCGCCACT
>JAQIXA010004937.1:0-10317 GCA_034699045.1 Nanhermannia cf. coronata Gr-Ori-00579 | reverse complement strand
TCCCCTAAAAAATTATTTTTTAATTTTTAATCTGCGAGGGAGGGGATTTTTCAAAATTTTTAATTTTTCTTTATTAGATTAGGTACTATTTTACTTTCAATTTCAGAAATTTCAGACCTTAGGATATATAATTTTTGATAAAAATAATTTTAAAGCTAACTTAAAATACTCAAGTGCCAGGGTTTCTGTCAATAAGTCACATTTACATATATATGTGAATATTTTTAGAAAACGAGATTAATAATTTTAATACTTAATTAAGGGTACAATAGTGTACTAGAGTACAGGGTAAAATAGAAAATTTTGATACGCGTTCCATATTCTCAAATTTTACAATATTTGCAAAACATTAAGAAAATTCTTAAATTGTAGGTAGGTATTATAAGCTTATATAGGATAAGATAATTTTAAAAATGACTGAAATCTTTAGGTAATTTACTTGTTGGCAGTAGTATGTGGGTAATTGTTATTTCAGTATGTATCTACAAAATAATTGTATTTTTGATCAAATAAATATCAATTTTTTCCTAGTTAATATTGGAAAAAAACGTGTAGGTATCTGTCTCTTAAGATTACCTTTATTATATCAGTAAGTAGTATAGTAAAACAGAGTTGTAATTCAAATAAAACTACGGTTCGAAATCAATGAGTTTCTGAACCTCTCTAATTCTATTTCTTTTTTTTTCGATTTGAGTTTGAGAATTCCTTGCTGGAAAATTCCAAGAAAATCTCGAAATTCCAAATCTAAATCCAACTGGAAGAGTAATGTAATAGACTATTGTACTAGTACTAGTATCAGTATTACTAGTACACTACATACCATATTATTAGACCCAGATTATATTGCATTGTATTACATTACTTTGAGGTTCTTGGAGGATAAAAAAAAGTCCTAATACAGTACATACTACTACAAGTACTAATATAAGCTCATAGTTTTATCTTTATTTTATTTTATCTCAAATTCTCAAGCTTTTTCTTCTACTTTCTCCATATGTATTCCGACCACAATTTCAGCTCAATTCTTTCTCAGAAATATTTTAGCTAGAGCCTTTTAAATCCATATGATCATGTACTTACCTACATGCTATACTATAGTAGTTATGTATATTACATTTTTACGATTCTTGAATACCATTATGTGTATTATGTGCATGAGTACTTGTAGGTACCTACTTGTATGGATTTAATTCAGAAAAAAGGCCAAAATTTCCTGTCTGTTAAAAAAAATTCATATCAAGATTTGCTTCGAACTTGTCAAAAAAATACAGATACATACTTATGCATTTTTAATTATATTGAAACTATAAGTAGGATTAGGATACCTACACCTACACCTACAGTATACTTATTAGGCTTACAATTTGAATTAGTTTACAGAAAGACAGGTTTCTTATACTCTAATATTGAGTTTTTAAGGTTTTTAAGAAAAATTTAAGATTATTTTGATATTTTTCTATATCTTCAAGAATTTTTTTGCTTTCGAGCTCGAAACTCGAAACCCTAGTCAATTTAATAAATTGCATTCTTTATTAAACCTATACCTTCTTGTATTTTCTACTTTTTTTGAACTGAACCTATTTAAGAAATGCATGCTCAAATTTGGCTCAAATCAAGTTTGAAATACTCCCACAGTCATTAGTACTATGGCATTGGTGTACTAACATTTCTCGAAATCCATAATACCCTACTATTATGTAGTAAATGATGCAGCTAACTCAAATCAGGATAATTTATTTGACCTTGTCAGATTGCAAGTTATGAAGTATTGTGGGAAATCATTTAAAAAGTCTCGAAATCCTCAATTTATCAATACTTTACTTATCTTTAGACTATTGTCTGATTTTGAAACACTAAATTACCTACACCTACTTTTGCTTTCTAGAAATTTTGTTTTAAAATTAAAATCAGTTTATTGGTAATTGGTACTAAATTGTACCCTACTATTTGATTATTTCAGAGTTCTAATGCGAGCTGTGGAGCCGAATGGTAACCACGATTCTGGGTACGCAGCTTCAAATCTGGATGGTGAAGGAGGTGGTGGAGTTCATCCTGTTGGTGGTGGAGAAGTTCAGCTCAGCCCAAGACTTTCCCTACAACCGCCATCGGTAAGGCTTTAAAAGATTTGAACTCATTTTCAATACACAAAATTCAACTAAAATAGGACCCTACATAGTATAAACAAGTTCAATTTTGACAAAATACCTTTTAAGGTCCTTAATTTTATCACAAATACACTAACAAAATTTCAAATATTTCAAAAAGTAGAGATTTTGTTACAGGTAAATATAGTTCAAATTTAAACTAAAAATTCCAAAAAACTTGTTAAAAAAGATCCAAACTTTCCTTAATCTTAACCTAACCTAAATAACCTAACTTACGATTAGTCAAATTAGGTTTATTTCGGGTTGATTCAAGTTTTTTTTTGACCTAAATACAATGGAATCTAGATTATATTTGTCGACTAGAAATGTGATGACTTTTCCATTATAGGTACGCAGCCTAATCTTCTCAATTTTATAATTTATTTCGACCTAATTTGAGTGTTAATTTTAATTAATTCACCCATTAGGTCCAAAGTCTAAAATACACAACTAAATCTCCTCAAACTCAAACTATTCTATTATTCTATCAATTTTAAATTTACATAAAAGCCTCTGTAAATCTCCAGCAAAAGTACTATAGATAAGACTCAAAAAGGGCTGGAATTCCACGACCAAAGTTTACACAAAGTATCCTAAAGTGAATGAACTGAAATGGACTTTGAAAATTTTGTTCGAAATCTTTCGAGAAGATCTTGACATTGCTTTTAATAGCCATTTATTATTATTTTATCGAGTTACTTAAGTATGAGTATGTATGAGAGAAATGAGGTTATGAGCCTTATGGACTTGGCAATGACATTTTCCAAGTCCAAGTCCAAAAAATTCAGAGGATATTTACTACGAAAGTAGAGTGTATTTTAACTACTTATCAAGTACTTACTTATAAGATATTTTATGTCTGTTCCGTAAATGTTGAAATAAAGTTTTTTAGCAGTAAAAATAAAAATTTTCGAGTTTTTTTACTAGAAAAAAAGTCATTTTATAAGCCCTGTTGGTGAAACTCCCACTTCCGTTTCCCTACTAGTATAAGTAGGTACTTTTCGTGTCGAAGAAAGTTGAAGGCCTTTCCTAATATTAAGGACATTTGAGGAAATTGATTTTTGCATTAGTCCATCATTTATTTTGTGTTTTACTAAAGTAAAGAATCTGGAATCTTGACACAATTCCAGTTAAATATACCTTTAAAATAATATAATGATCCTAAGCAAAAATATCACCCCAAAATTATTCAAAAAACATAGCAAAAGTACCAAAATATGTAAAAGTATAGCAGCTATAATTAGTAATACTGCACCTATATAACATCTCAGATAATAAGATTGCAAAATCGTTAAGATTGTATAAAATATACCTACTAAATTAATCAAATCTTTTAATAGGTAAAATAGCTCAATTTCAAGCCTAATTTAACTTAGTACAATTACTAAATATACCTATCCTTATCCTATGCATATTTATTATTTATACATTATATTTGTAGGTATTATCCGTACATATTATCCTACATATTTACTTATTGCGTAATAATTGATTTTTCATTAAAATATTGTTTTTTGGTTATATTTGAAAACACAAATTATAAATACAAATTACCTTAAGTTGCTGAAATTTTGACAAGTTTTTGTCAAATTTTTGACTTTTTACTTTCTCCAAGAGAAAGAGAAAGTAATTGAGAAAGTCCAGACTTGGTATTTTATATTTTAAACTAGGGGTATAATATAGAGACTCATAAGAAATATTTTCAAACTGTCATTAAGGTATACTGTATACCTAAGTATCTTAGGACTTGCAATGTTCCTTAGACTTACGCATATGGAACTTTTTTGAGGTATTGGCTTTTTAGCATATAAGTTATAAGCTAGTAGCTCGACACTTTTGGGGCCAAAACTTTTAATTTCTCTTGTTCTTCCCTTTCCTGGCCACTTGACTTAAGGATGTGGCAAATACTCAAAAAAGTTGACTTTTCAACTTTTTCTATACCCTACCACGAGTCTATATGACTTACTATGACTATGACATTTTAGGTGATGAAAGACAAAAGTTGAAATACTACCATGTACAAGGGTACTGTACAGTTTTTGTGGATTTTTGAAAATAAATCGATTGTTAGAAAATAGATTTTACTACAATATGATAGTAAAGGATATCCTGAAATAAATGACTTTTCCATCAAAAGAAATGAACTTTTTTTATATCGAAAATTTGTTCCTTATTCTGAAAAAAGGCAATTTTTTAAAGTTGATCTAGAATCTCGAAGAATTACGATCTTGTATCAGGTTATTTTCCATTTTCCCCATAAATAATGTAATCAATTCCAATCTTGCTTTTATCTTACACTTAAATTGAATAATAGAATCAAAGATAACTGTGCACCTGATCTGATCTGGAAATTCAATCAGATTAAATTATACGTTCAAGGGGGTTAAATTAATTCGTACTCGTATATTTTCGATTATCTTGTTTATTTGTTCTGGGTTTTTTACGTGGGTTTTTTAAGTACCCTACAGATATATGTATAATGTATTTTTATATTTTTCAGGATACATGGAAAAGAAATGGACTGAATACTTCAGGTGGTGGTGGTGCTGGAGATAAAACTGTTCCAATTAAACCGGAAACACCGACACCCAAAGAGCCTTCGACGAGCTCGGTTGGTCAAACTGGAGGTTCTAAAAAAGCACCTGCTTCCAGATTTACAATTTGTAAAGTTCATAAAGCCTCGAGGAAAAAAAGGGAAAAGTCCTCAGCCAAAAGGGAAAGAAAGGCTACCAAAACTTTGGCAATCGTTCTTGGTAAAAAAAATTAGAAAAATTAAGCCTAGCCTTATATTTAGAGAAAAAATCTAAAAATATTTCGTTAAATCTAGAGTTAAAAAACCTTTAACCTTTCATAAAATACATCGATTTGGTTGAAAAAGTAGAGGTTATAGGCTTTTTTTGATTTTTAAGAAAACAAGGTTGTTATTTTGAGAAATTTTTTGACATAGGTACCCTATATCGATTGAAATAAAAGCCACTTTTATCATGCTAATTTTTGATAAATTGTATGATAAAATACCATTTATAGGAAAAAATCACCAATATTTGCCAACTTTTAAAAAATATCATAGATATAATTATTATTATTTTTATTATGTTAATTTCGTTGAGGTGTTCAAGTTTGGAATTCATTTTTGTTTTCTTACTTTTTTGATATAATAAGAATGAGAAATTCGCTATTTTTGGCACATTTTAATTGCATACAAGACAAGACAAGGTCCAGATCAAATCCTTGAAATTAACTTTTAATGGTAATACGTAGTAAGGATATAAACACCTGCTCGAACATGAAATAAAATATAAAATCTGTAATTCTAAAAAAGCTTTATTCGAATAATCTAGAGAGATTTGACCAGATTTGTAATTTGTAAATCTAATCCGCAAGTCAAGTCAAGTGGAAAGTTAATTTTTGTCTTTTTTTTTCTGAATTTCAGGATTATTTTTGGCTTGTTGGGCTCCGTAAGTTATACAAAACATTACATAATACTAATAATACAGAATACAGAATACACATGTAATATATTTCTTTTAATAAACCTGAGTTAATACACATGTACTATACTACTGCTGAAGGTTTTGGAATTTGGAATTTAATCGAGTCTAATTTTATGGTTTATTTTAAGGTTTTTTACTTGCAATATAATGGATGCAATTTGTGTCATTGTCGATATGGATTGTTCGCCAAGTATGACTGCTTTCCTACTCACTACTTGGCTTGGGTATATTAACTCGTGCTTAAATCCTGTCATTTACACTATTTTCAAGTAAGTTTTACACATAATTTGAGAAATAAAATTTTAATTGATTTGATTAACCTTGACCTTGTCAAATATATAGACGAGATACAATATCTAAAATTAGAAAATTGAGCAAAATACTGTATTTAACTGACTAATCGACCTTTTTAGCATTTTATTAAGCTTAAATAATACGAGCTTATCAGAAATTTTGCCATTTTCTGAAAAAAAATCGAGTGAACATAAGTAATACTAAACTTTCCAATTCAAATTAAAAAATAAATATAGAAAACTTTTTTATATGGTACCTATACTTTTACTCCTTATATAAGGGCCTAAATGAGACTTGGGATTAGGATTTACCTTATAAAGAGATTCTCTAGTAAACTTATCTCAAACTGCATTTTCTGTGATCCTTATTGGTAGATTTGCCTTATAAAAAGAAGTTTATCTATTGAGTTTTCAAAAAAAAACTTAATTTTGAGCCAAAAAGACAATTACAAGCAAGAAATTCGAGGTCATTAGGTCCAATCCCCAGTCAAGTAAATGTTTAAGTGTACTTTTTTCAAACAAAGACAAAAGGCAAGTTTGGAGCTTTAAAAAAGCCCATTAATGGCGCACATTAAAGACTTTTTAAAGTCATTTTTTTTAGCAAAAATACAGAACTTGTCCTTGAACCCTTAGCCAATTTAGTTAATTTATAATTCATATTTTTTAAATTTTTTTACAGTCCCGAGTTCCGAAAAGCATTCAAGAAATTGTTGGGAATGACTGGATAGACTTATACAACAGCAGAAAAAACTTTTTCTTTCTACCACAAAATTTCCATAAAAAAACAGCCAAAAAAAATCAACTTTTTCTACCCCAAATCTGAACTTCCGTCGAAAGTATACCATGGTATGATACTGGTGGTAAAAAAATACCATACAATTTCCGCAAAAAGAAAACTTTTCAACTCATTTCCATAAAAATATACAATCTCTTATATACACTAAAATACTAGTAAAGTAAAAGAATTTTGTGCATATGTGTCAAATAAATCTGAATTTTTGAAGTTTACACCGAAACAAATGAAATATTCGGATTTTTTTTTTCAAAACTTTGTATACCTATAATACTGGTAGTATATACTTGTTGTGTATAAATAAAATTACTTACAGGATATGAATAAACTGAATAGATATACATACATAAATGACAATGATACTGATAGATAGAAATATTTTATGAATTTTGTAAACTTGTTTACAATATGGGTAATACGTCGAAAAAATGCCAAAAAAAATTGACAAAAAATTCATCGAAATGATAGTTTATGAATTTAGGCTTGATATACGATACGCTAATAATTATAAAAATAAATATTGTAATTCTAATCTAGTCGATATATCTATATATAATTGTTATACATATATGAAGCTTCCTATAATGAATTATGAATACCTAAATATAAAGATAACTACTATACTAAATATTCTACTAGATAAACAAGACATTCACTAATTAATAAATAATTACTAAAATATGTATTTACCTACTAATTGTACAAGACAATTAGTAAGGTCTAATTTCTATATAATTATTAGTTAAGTTGAAATGTAAATATTTGTAGAAGTTAATATGAAAATAATTATACTAATTTAATAACTATAAATGTACCTATACTCTATACTGACTATTAATTTCCATTAAAAGCTTAAGGGAATTAATGCAAAATGTTAATTTATGATAAACTTAAAGTATTTTAGGCTAACCCAAGTATGTATTTTATGTTTTGATAAAGTATCATAATTTTGAAAAAAAATGTTCAAAAATCAAAAAATGTTAATAGGCGTGTATAATGTATTAGAAATTATGTCAAAAATTATGAATTAACGTTAAGATTATAATTAAATATATACCTAAGCATATTTATGTTTAGAAGTTTAGCATCATATTATTATAGGTATGTTATCTAAAAATAAGTATTGTAGAATTGTCTACTGAAAAACTTATGAAATATATGAATCCATATAGGTTATGGAATACAATCAAAAGAGAAAATATAAATAAATACGGATCCTACTTAAAAATCAAACTTGCTAAATTCGATTCTAAAAATTTATTGTGCGAGCGAAGCGAGCACTTACTAATCATTTGCTTGCACTTTGTCCGTCTGTATGTCTGTATGTCCGCGGCATAACTCAAACACTACTGGACCGATCTTGACCAAATTTGGCATGAAGGGCCCTTATAGGGTCTAGTTGTGCATGCTCGAAAAAATTTCAGATTGCCCCACGCCGCCATGGGGTCATGGGGACCCTTTAAGGGTTCCCCATGTTAACTAGATGGAAAAAATCGAAAATGAGGTTTTATAAGTGTTTCTACAGAGTAGAGTCTAGAGGTTGTCGATGACGGAGATTCCAAATTTGACATCCATTTAACCAGAAAATTGACCTTTGACCCCGAAAAATGTGGGCAACTGAGAAGTTTTCAACGCTTTGCTCGCACAATTTATAATCAACTTCTCTAGTGAGTTGATTAAAGCCTAGTTTTAGTTCAATTAACATCAATTTACATTATTTAGTATATCATTTTATCATTTAATTTATATCATGTCATTTACGAGGTATAAATTCCACTTTTATTCTTGAGGAGACTAGGAAGAAAGTACATACCTAAGTAAAATAGAAAACTTGTTTTTTTACTCAAAGATTATTTTCAAGATATTTTATGCCATAAATTGTACGAGCATTATCGTTTTGAATGATTTCATTAATTTTCCTAATGTATAAATATAAATTATAAAGTAAATATATCGATTTTTTTTTAGCTCACTTCAAGTTTTTAATTTTATTGACCACCACAACTTTTTACTTCAGTTTAAAACGAAGAGTAAGTAAATAAATTAACATACAATAATGGTAGGTAGGTAAAGTATAACAGTTTATCTAAAATTCTATATCAGTACTTGCTTAAATAATGACTAACATTTTAAGTACTTTGAATAAATAATTATTCGCTAGTACTCACTAACTAATAAGAATACCTAAAGATAAATAATTTTTGTAACTTGCATTGAGATGAGATGAGATAGTATTGAATTTTGAATATTAAAACAATTTTTTCCATTTTAAAATTTTTTAGACAAATTAAGGGCAAGCAAAATAAATCACTGAATGTGGCCTATATCTATAATTTTTTATAATTAGAAGTAACTATTATAACAAGTTTTAGTACATTAGTAACATTTTTACATTTGTCTAACCTATTTAAGGCTATTAATTATAGTAATTAAGTTAAATGACATTTTGTGTGAAATTCGATAAAATCTATGAAATAAGCCTATTATACGTAATTACATTAATGCATACTTGTATTTTAAGTACATTATTTCAAATTACTGTAAGCTATTTCAATTTATTTAAATTGTGACTATAAAGTATTAGGTAGTAGTTGTATTTATAATTGAATCAGAGGTCTTTGTTCTGATTTTTTTAAACATAATACTATACAAATGGATAATATTATTTCCTCCTCGAATATTTTTCATTTACAGACATAATTCTAATTTGAGTTAATGAAACCTAAAGTTCGATTTGATTATAGACCTAGCAAAAATGATCTTGGGTCTTCAACAGAATTCTTTATTGTCTTCAAAAAGGTAACTGCCTCGCGCCCATCAATTAATCGATGATCATAAGTCAATGCGACAACCATAATAGGTCGAATTACAACCTATTGAGATTAGAGTTATAGAAAAATTTAAAAATAGAAATTAAATTACTTTTATAAAATAAATTTATCGAACCTGTCCTTTTATAGCCACCGGCTTTTCATTGATTGCGTGCATTCCAAGAATTGCTGATTGAGGTGGATTAATAATAGGAGTACCTAAAAAATTATAAGGTTAGTTAAAGAAAAGATCAATAAAGTTCATTATGATGCTAAATTTTAAGAAATTTACCAAATAGTGAACCAAACACTCCACCGTTTGAAATAGTAAAAGTTCCTCCGTCCATATCCTCGATAGCAAGTGCTCCAGTTCTTGCTTTTTCAGCAACTACAAGAAATCAGAAAGATTAAATCAAAATATGTTATATTAATTATCAAGTTTTTAGTATATAAATTTACCTGCTGCTAAAGCTTTTTCAATATCAGAATATCCCATGCGTTCAACACTTCTTAGCACGGGGACAACTAAACCCTAAAATTGATTTTTTGAAATTAAAATTTAATAAAATAAAGAATAATTAATAATCATACTTTTGGTGAAGCAACAGCCACAGATATATCTATGTAGTCTCTGTAAATTATTTCTTGACCTAAAAAATTAAACAAAAGTACATTGAAATACCAAATGAAACTATGTACATAGTACATACCGTAAAATACCTATTAAACGCACTGTGCGTTTATTAATTCAAAAAATATTTTGACCTGTGCGTTTATTAGAGA